>BSBK01014356.1:0-61394 GCA_027943335.1 Chamaecyparis obtusa | reverse complement strand
ACTCTAAGAACCTAGCAACAAAATCAGCAATATCCCTCTTCATTCCTGACCAATGATATAGCTATCAAAGATCTGCGGTGCAACTTCTTGACACCAGGATGTGCCGAGTAAGGTGCACAATGAGCCTCAGATAAGATCAATGAATGAAGGTCATCCAATGGTGGTACATAGATCCGGCTCACATGACGGAACAAACCATCAGACTCCAACACATACCCCTCAAATCTTCCTACTAGAGGTCTCCCAAACTCAATCTCTGCCTTCACCTCCTGATAAAAAGTATCTCGAGGAAGTGCCTGCAAATCCCACTCCTCAAATCAACACCAAGTGTAGCCATAGCTGCAACTTGCCTCTTCCTACTCAGAGCATCGGCTACCACATTCTCTTTCCCCTAGATATACTTAACCTCAAAATCATACTCACAAAGGAACTCCATCCATCTCCTCTATCTAGCATTCAGATTAGGCTGAGTGAAAATATACTATAGACTGCGATGATCAGTATGAAGCTCAAATCGGTGTCCCAATAAAAAGTGTCTCCATCGGACCAAAGCATGGACTACCACTGCTAGCTCAAGATCATGCGTGGGATAGTTCAACTCATGATCCTTAAGTTTGCAAGACTCATAAGCAATCACCCATCCTCCTTGCATGAGGAGTTCTCCAATACCCTCCAACGAAGCATCTGTACAAACCACAAAATCACCTGTGGGATCAGGTACTGAAAGAATAGGTGCACTAGTCAACTTATGCTTGAGGGTTCTGAATGCCTCTTCACACTTCTCAGACCAAATGAACTTCTTGCCCTTTCTCTGCAATGAGGTGATGGGATAAGCAACTCTAGATAAGCTCTCTATGAACTTACGATAATATCCTACCAAACCCATGAAACTGTGAACCTCTGAAACATTGGTAGGTGCCGGCCAATCAACTATAGCCTGAATCTTTGTGGGATCCACTGAAATACCATCACCTAAGATCACTTGGCCCAAGTAATGAATCTCTATCTTGAAGAACTCACACTTGACTGGATTAGCATACAATTGATTCTCTCTAAGGCACTGTAATACCAACCGAAGATGCTCTTCATGTTCCTCCATGGATTTGGAATAAACCAAAATATCATCCAAGAAGGTCCAACAACGAAGTGATCAAGATACTTACGAAATACTCCATTCATCAAACTCATAAATACAGATGGAGCATTCGTCAAGCCAAATGGTACCACCGTGAACTCATAGTGACCATAACGTGTCCAGAAAGCTGTCTTGTGGATGTCCTCCTCTCTAATGTGTAACTGATGATAACCTAACTTGAGATCTATTTTAGAGAACACCCTTGCACCTTTCACCTGATCAAAGAGATCATCAATCCGTGGCAAAGGATACCTATTCTTGACTGTTACTTTGTTCAACTGTCTGTAATCAATGCACATTCTTAAAGAACCATCCTTCTTTTTGACAAAGAACTAGTGCTCCCAAAAGTGAAACACTAGGCCTGATACAACCCTTAGCCAATAATTCTTCCAATTGCAGCTTCAACTCACTCAACTCCTGTGTAGTCATCCTGTATGGAGCTCTAGATATAGGCTCTGCTCCTGGAATAAGATCAATATGAAAATTGATATCCTGCTTTGGTGGCATACTCGAGATCTCATCTAGCAAGACATCAATAAATTCTTGTAGCACAGGGTGATCAAGGGACTTCTTCTCACCATCCTCGTCCTCAATCTCACTCAAGGACACTACAAACATTTGACATCCCTTTCTCATGCTCCGCTTCAACTGCATGGCGAATATCATATGAAGAGAAATAGGATGCTGAATACCTCTAATCTCAATGCTTTTACCCCAATCATCCTTACATTTAATGATCTTTTGTCTACAATCAATAGTAGCTCCATGGGATTCCAACCAATCCATGCCTGAAACAACATCATATGACCCCAATGGAATTATGTGAAGATCAACTAAAGTGTGAATGCTACCCAAATCTACCCAACAATGGTGGACTAAGTTGTTTGTGTTCATCTTTCCCCTGAAGCTAGTTCCACTTGCCAACCTATGTCTTTCTTTACTACCACTAGTCCACATCTCTCTACTACAAATGGAGATATAAAAGAATCTGTAGATCCAGAATCAAATAATATAGAAACATAAATACCTCGGATAGCACCTGATGACTCTATAACTGTGCCCTGGTGTTCTGCTTGATGATGGTTTACTACTGTAAACACTCTGTGACATCTACCTGAATCCCCAATCGTAGGCTCAAATGGTGCGGGTCTCTGCCCTGAATACTGTGAACCACGCTATGGGTAATTGACTACAATGTGCCCAAACTATCCACATGTGAAACAACCTGTGCCTCTACCATAACCCCTTCCTACTGAGGGTGCACTGGACTGATGGAAACTACCTCTACTACTACCTGAATGTGAGCTCTACACTGACTGTGTGGGCTGAGAAGGCTGATTGCGCTTGAAGCGCTAGCTATTACGAAACTTTCTAGAACTGAAGCTGTACCACTCTGATCAGGGGTTTTGAACTCTGCTGACTTTGATTTTGATTGCCTTTGGAAAAGTGTGATGGCTTCTTGAAACCGGTGTTACCTTGTGACTGTTTACCCTATAATCTGATGTGCCACCACCACTTGTCTGCCCACCATGTTTGCCTTGAAATTTCTTCTCTATGAGTATAGCTTTTTTTACTGCTTCTCTAAGGGTCTTGGGTTCTAAGACCTTCACTTCCCCTTTGATATGGTCATCAAGCCTCCTAATAAAATGTTGAATCATGAGGGGTGATTCACTACTATAACCAGCATACTGTTTCAGCTCAAAAAACTTTCGCTCATACTCCTGTACGGTCATATTCCTCTGTCTTAGGTAATGATACTCATCCGCACAGTCCTGTTTCCACTGATATGATAAAATCGATCTCTAAAGCTCTCAAGGAACAACTCCCATGTAACTGTATCTATGGTGATTCCCAATTTACTCTCTTTTGTTCTCGACCATGATGATGTTGAATCTGTCAATTGCATGATAGCATATCTAGCTTTTACATTGCTAGAAAATGGGTACATGGAGAAGTACCTATCTAAACCAATGAGCCATGTATCTACCTCAAACCTAGTACCTGTGCCATCAAATGAAGTTTTGGCATTCTAAACAGGTCCTTCATTTGACTTGCCATAGCGACATCATACTCTACTGGTACAACTTGTCTAAGGGGAGTCCTCTCCCTCTCTCTGACCTGATCTCCCTGATTACCCTCTATTCTGCAAGGTGGTAACCTCTCAAGAATGGCCTGTAAAATTTGTCTGGTGTCTAATTCCTCTATACCATCCTGGCTGCTATCACTCTGAATTCTACTATGGCTCTGTGCACTATCCTGATCAACTGAGAAAGAGGGTGTGTCCACTCTACCTCTACCTCTACCTCTACCTCTACCTAACCCATGAGCTCTAGTCATAGGAGGCATGTTCCTGCAACCATAGCGTTAGGAAAAAAACATTTAAGCATATATATATTAAGTATGTAACATTTGAAACCATAAAGTAACCACATAAGAACATAGTTTAAAGCAAGTTTTGTTTCGGTTTATGTTTTCATGAGAGTTAAAGATTTCCAAAAACAAGTTGTTTTGATGTCTAAGTTTGGTTTTAAGATGTTTACCTAATAAGACCTAATGGGCACACATATTATTCCCAGAGTTCCCAATGTAGAACTCATGCTCTGATACCAAGTTGTAACGCCCCACCAGGGAACCCAAGAGATTAACACTAAAAGTTATGCTAAGTTATGCAACCAATTTTTTTTTGTTTACTAATGTTAACAAGCACATTGAATAAAGCATCACATTGTTCTACATACATGAGTATTGAATGAACACATCTTCTCATTTTCATTCCCAAGGGTCCCTGACATAGAATTACTTTATAAAACTAACACTATGCTAATATGATCAAATGCTAAAGAACTTTTAAGTACATAATGAAGGTAAGTACATCTCTCTAAATCAAATTACATTACATCAAATGATCACCTACATCCACTACACATGTCATAGGGTATGTGATGATATTTAATACAATTACAATTATCAAATGCAACATGGATCCATGCAGGGATCATAAATAATCAAATAAACCTCCTACAAGTACAAGATATTAACATCTGACATCTGATACATGAATCTACAACTATGGTGGTAATCTGGTCCAAGTAACAGTTAGGTGACAGAGGATATCCGCAACAGTCTCAATGGAGAAGTACACTACCTCCTGACCATGTGGAACCTAGAGGTCCACCCCACCATGCTAGGGAGATAACACTAGGCCCACACACATACTAAGGACCAATCCCCAATCATCACCTAGGAAGATATCTCTAGAACAAGAGGGTATACGGGTTACCAGAGGTAATGACCTACATAGGATATTAAAGGTGTGAGTAGGAAGGTGTCATCACGTAGATCCACCATTGAGTTTAGTCCTAAAGGTTCCTCACTGAACTGACGGCACTCAAGTGATCATACGTGGCATCGATATCTCTCAAGAAGACAAGTATATCGATGATCCACCCTTGAGTTTAGTCCTGAAGGTTCCTCAGTGAACTGACCGCACTCAAGGTATGGGTGAAGTATCACAAATTATCTTTTTAATGTTTTCCTAACTAGATCAATTTTTTTATAATGTTATCACTGGAATTAAGAAACTTGACAATGGATGATCCGTCAGCCACTTGCGGGCCTCAGCGATCCATTGCAAGCCACCCCCTACATCACATCTAGATAACCTACCCTAGTTTTCAATCAACACCCATCCTGGTTTGTGGCCACATAGATCAATATAAGCCCCAATAAACAGATAACCAAATAAAATCATATTTACAAATCAAAACATTTACTCACTTGGCCACTAACTCAATTAATCCACCAAGAGGTAATAATCAAAAAGATCAAATACACATCCCAATCATGATCTCGCATTTACACTACCTCAATCAAGTAATAGAATATAGAATCCACATTGCATCATAAAACATTCATCAACATAGATAACTGATAACCACAACATATACCCGACCTCTGGATTTTAACCCCTATTTGGTCTTCTAATCCCGTATGCAAATCAACTACATCAACAGAGTATTTAACATGCACATATGATATACATAGTAAGAGAACATCATAAACAAGAAATTGACATTTTGTAAGGAAATCAAATTCACAAAAATCATTTTAACAAGTAATTATTTGCTCACACTAATTAATCACACTAATCAGAATAACCACGTCTACAATAAAATGACCACATTGTGAACACTAACATTGCCTACTATAGCTTGATAATGAGAACATTTATTAACTAATGAAAAGATTATAAGCTACTAATTTTGAATACGTGCTCATCAGGTACAATTAAGAGATAACAATAAATTTATTAATAATAATGTCATATCACCTATTGATAATGTCAATTAACACGACTAACATTCACATAGCTCAATTGAATACTAAACAATTAATAAATTAACTAGTAGGATTAAAATAATGTGTTAATAAAACATCCCCATTATAACACTAATATCCCAAGTTCATTTAAATAACAATCAAATCTATTGCACTATTTTAAAACAATTAGAAACATTGCCTAATGTTAATAAACATAACTTTTTAAATTCTAAACACCATCTATAACAACTCACCCCTAATACTTAAGCCCTATATCTAATCCTCCACCTCAACATGCAAGAACAATATTAAATAAAAGAAAAGACACATTTTAAAACTATCCCCAAGGAGGAGCTACGAAAATCAAGGTGGATGTGACTTGGGTGCGACCTTCAAATCCCAAGGTAAGCCCAAAGAGTGGCATCCAAGGAAGTCAAGGGGGTTTGAACAAGGTTGATATTACTTCATGAAAAAGCCTAAGCTAGAAACTCACACCTCCTTTTAAAAAATAAGTGTGCACAATCATTAATGTGATTGGCTAGTACTCAAGCATCGGGATTAGTGGAGGTAGGCACCAGGTTTGGAAGTAGAGCCACCTAAACCATTTAATACATTTCATTGATTGTTTCAAACAAAATTTAAATGCATTCCCCCAAGACCCGCGTACTAGGCAAGTGGGAAGGGTGATGTCATCACCCATTGGCAAGGAAAAACATTGTTTATTAAGCCATTTAAGGCCTTACATGTTGGGGTACGTACCAGGAAGAAGATGGAGTGTGTTGAGGGAAGATAAGAGATAGGGAAATGATATTATGGTCTCCTTAAATTCCTTTAATTTGGTCAGCCTTCAAGGACCAATGATATTATGACATTGTTTTCATTAATATATATATATATATATATATATATATATATTATATATATATATATATATATATATATATATATATATATTTTCTTTGAATTTGTTTTTGCAAGGCATGGCATGGGTCCCACATTGGGTTGGAAAGGTAAGAGTTGCATTAATTTGAATATGTATTTTTTCATTATAAAATACAAGTTGGTAGAAAATATTATTGCATAATGACTATTTTTTTTGAATGTATGGGAATTTCTTTTCCGCATACATTTCCAGAGAGCTGGAAATATGTATTTGGTTTCAAGACTTAGTTTTATTTTGTGTTGTTTCTCCTCCAAGACTTGGTTATTTTGCTATCCCACGCAATTGATGATTTATTTCCAAATTTGATTGTCAAGATGATACACCAATTCTTTCAATTTTTGGAATAATTATGTGATCTATTAAATAGATAATGTGGAAAACATTGGATCAAAACATAACCAAGCTCCATTGCCATATGAGATAACAAGTTCTTTTCTATTCCAAATTGAATTCACTAATGGTTGAGTTTGAGAGGGATTGTATGTTTGTGATGATAAAATTCCACATTGCAAACTAAATTCTCGCTGATCTATTGCTTCATTCTTCATTTTGAGGAGATAAATCTTTTCTCTCATTTGTTGGAAAACTGAAAACTAAATTGGATCATGATAAGGGAATTCAAACCTACCTGGTTCACAAACAGGTTGATGAAGCCAGCCTCTCAACTACTGTCCAAATCTGCTCCCACAAGCTCAATCCCTTCTCTTCTTGCTCTCTTCTCCTTCTCCAAGCCTTCTCTTCTTTCTCTATTTTCTTGTCCAAAACTTTCATATCCAAAACTGATGATAAGATCTCTCCCATCCCTCCAAATTTAGCCTATGCAATAGAATAATAATAACCCTTTTCTCTCTCACTTCCTTCCCATACCTATTAATTGCACTTCCTCCTACTCCTAAAGTGACATGGAAATTCATTTTATTACCTTTCTATTTCTTTTTTCTTTTTTTATCATTTAAATTAGAATTTGTCACTCTCAAATTTTTTGAATTATACAATAAATGGTATCTATATACAAATAAATGATATATATATATATATATATATATATATATATATAATATATATATATATATATATATATATATATATATATATATATATATATATATATATATATATAATATATATATATATATATATATATATATATATATATATATATATCTATATATATATATATATATATATATATATATATATATATATATATATATATATATATATATATATATATATATATATATATATATATATAATATAATATATATATATATATATATATATATATATATATATATATATATATATATATCTAATTATATTTTATCATAATAATAACAATACACTTACTAATACGTATCATAACATAGTAAATATTGCTAACAGAAAATAGACATCAATCACATAAACCTGATATGACACAAGCAAGGAATAATCCTAGGATCACTATCATGCTCAACAGGGGAAAGTGTATCGAATTCATTCAGCCAGAACGGATTCGAATCAGGTAAATCAAGTGATATTCTTTCCATTCCTATAGAACGATTAGGTTGGGCTAGGGAATTGGCCTAAGTGCTAACTCCCCTTCTCCGCTGTCCGAATTAGTGGGCTTACTTGTCTAATAAGGACAACAAGTGTGTCCCTAGCATTATTGCCATTAATGGCACCTGGAGATCTGTTAGATCTAGCTGTATGGAGACCTTTTTCCAAAATTTTACCCAAGGCTAGCATTTTAAGTATAATCTTTCCTCGGAAAGTCCACATAAAAACAAGTTGGTTTTTTATGGTCTGCAAAAATGCTTGGCTCTTAGGTTTTTAGGATATCCTTGCGCAGGAGGAGTAGAGCTTTAAAATGGGAGGCAACACCCTCCACATTGAACCTGATAAAATTGATGAGGCTTTCACTTCTGATACATTGGTGAATCATTACTATAAAGAGAGTGATGTATGGGGTTTTATGGAGAGAATGAAACGTGGGCATGATGAGAGAATTTCCAAACAATTCATCTCATCCTAGAACAACAGGAGTGTCTTGGTTGGGGGCACCCACTTCCAGATTAACAAAGAGGTCATAGAAAAGGTGATGGGGCTCTCTATGGTGGGGAGGAAATACAAAAAGACCAGTCAGACCCTTGACCCTACAAGCCTCTACCAATTTTTCAACGATGGGGAGCAGCCAATGAAGAAACAGGGGGGTTTCAACAGGGAGGTGCTGCTGGACTTCTAGCCAAAAATTTGCCTCACTGTGATGAAATATTTCACATTGGAAGGTAAGTTCACTATGTTTTACTACTACCACTTACTGTTCTTGAATCATATTAGAAAAAAGGATTTAATTTCCATACCCTTCTATCTTTTGCACTCCATAGAGGTTAATATCCTGGACATTAAGGACAACCCTGATAAATCAATCCCTAATCCTCCATCAGGGCGTCCATGTCTGCATTTACTACTTTCACAAAGCTATCTACCTGGTGTGCCAACCCCCCTAATTATGCAGAGATGACCTAGGAGGAGTCCCCGACCAAAACTAAAAATCCCACTCATTCCACCTTCCAGTCCATCCAAGTTATCAAGGAGCCTGAGCTGGGTGATAAAGAGGGTAGAACCCACCAAAAATTTGTTAAAAAAACCCCTTCAATAGGAAGGAGGGTTAGGAGGAGTCACATGTCTCCAAGTCTGTGGAGAACAAAGATAGGAAGGAGTCTGACAGTACTCTTGAGACTAAATGAAGGCCCAAAAAATGGAGAATGATGGAGAGCCAGGTTAATCTGGAGGTGGACTTAAGTGGCTCGGGCCACCGAAGGTCCAATAGAATTTCCAAGGAATAGTGTAAAACTAGGTTGATGGAAATGACTTGTAGAGAATAGTCTGTAAATGACTCTCACACCACTGAGTCCATGAAAGGTTCCTCGGATGATCATATGAGTCCTCTTAAGACTAGTAACACTCCCCTGCCCAACCTCCAGCAAACCATGGAAACCCCAATAACCCTACCCTGCCCTTGAGCCCTTTTCATGATCCTCAGGATAAGTCCCCAACCTCTTATTACAATACCGAGGTTCTAGCTGACAAAAACAAATTTAAAGACATCCTCAAGAGGAGGTTCTTTGATATGGACAAGGATATTGCAAAGATTAAAATGAATATGCAGGAACTGAAACACCATGCATGATGACCAACAAATTTTCCCTGAAGGTCATGTATGCTTCAGCTACAACCCTCTGTTTTGTGCATGAAAAGCTGGCGGGTGACAGTCTCGAGCGGACAAGGATAAAAAGGATCTTTTCCTATTCCTACAGGAGGAGTGGGCTAGGACCCTGCCGTCTAAGCATATGGGTGGGAAGAACTAACTTTTGGTGTCCATGAGTGGTTAATTTTGACTGGGCTTGGCCCTCAGATCCCCCTATTTTTTGTTTGGGGTTAATGTTAGTTTTTATAACTTCTAGTTCAGCCTTGCATGGCTTTTGACTATTACTTTAACTACTACTCTTGATTTTAAGTACTCTAGTTTAATCTTCTTGATTAGTACTGTGGTTTATGTTTTTGATAGGGGCAGATTTAGACTTGGTGATTATGCTGTTAACTATTTTATCTACTTTGACTAGGTCCATTAATGTGCTTTTAATGTGCTCCTAGTCCCTTTGTTCCATGGGCCAACACCCTCTTTCTACTTTATCTATCAAAAACATAAAGGAGATGCATTTACATTATTTCCAACATAGGATTTTGCAAAGAAAGTTTATAATTTTTATTCCTATAATACATCAAGAAACCTTTTAACATGAACATATTATTCATCTATAGATTCCAAGAACTTTAATTTCTATAAATGCAAAGTTATAATAATAAATTATATCTATCATTCTAGAACTAATTTATAATAAATGAATGAAGATTAAAAATTCATTAAATTTGGAAACAAAACACGTGACCAATTTCGTGAATAAAAAATTGTCCTATAATACAAGTAATGTTGAAAAATACCTTTAAGATAAGTTTGAATGTGACATGATTGAATCTTACCATAGTAAAAAGATCTATTGAATCAAATGGAAAAAAATAATATAAAAGTTCATAACACCAAAAAATCAATCATTTTATTTTATTAGAGAAATATTTTCTTCCTATTTAGTTTAAGGTTGAATGAAAAGACACAAACATTCGTTGAATGGGAAACAAAAACATGTAAAACCTTAGATTAGTGAAAATATTTCACCAGTTCATAGCTATAATATATGGACTAGTTAGGGAAAAGTAGAGAGTTTTTTTTATTAGTGATAATATAATTATATTTCTAATTAATTATTTTTAAGTATGTAGACTAATAAATTCAAGTTAGAATATTTTATGTATGTCGATTATATTTGTTATTAGCATGTTGATTCATTTATGTAGAAGATATTTATCATGTTTATGAAAATGATGATATTTGGGTTCATTAATAATTATTGGAAATAAGAAGGATTTTATTCACTTTAATTAAGCCTTATAATTGTGTATTGATATGATTGTAGTAAATATTAAAGTGTGTCTTGAATAAAGTAAAATATAATGATGTACAATAAATTATATTAAAAATATAGAACATATTTTTTTTTTATAATGTAAAACTAAATAATCTATCCTTTAGTGTAATTTTTATTGTAGGATTTCATATTTAAAATAAAGCTTACATAATCCACCACTATCTTTTTTAGTAATAAACATGTTATGACAAAAATTCCATGTCCTATGTTTGAAAGATTATCCATGATACAAAAAGAGATTATAAAGTAATCTATTGTTAAAAAATATGTAATCACTAATTACCAAGTTTGTGTAATGTATTCATTGCTAAAATAATGCTTGTGAAATATAATTAGTAGTTTTAAAATCAATATTATTTTGTGTAAAGGCCAAATGATCATCATAAATGAACCCTTGTTAATACTTCAATAGTTTTCACAAACAATAATATTTAAACTTAAAGTAAGCTTGTAACTTCACACTTTTTAATGAATTGTAGCCATATTTATTAATATATATTAGAGAACATCATTCAAGGAAAACTTAGGCGATATAAGTGCACTACTTAGAAATCAAATGGGTAGAGCCCAAAGATTTAAAAATGCACTTGAGAAACACTTGGATTTAGGAAAATGGGCAAAACCTAAAGTGAAACCAATACAAATAAAGCCATGTAACTTCACATTTGAACATTGATAATAAATAAGAAATATTTTAATTTTGAAATTTTGGTACTAAAAATAGACCAAAAATATTGGTAAAGGTCATGTTAAGAAGTGAGGAAAAAAATTGTGACAAAGATGAGAATATAAAGGGTTGGATGTTAGAGATACAACAAGCCTCATATGGCAAGTTGAGGAATAAAGTGTTGAGAAATAGGTGTACATTAGTAAGGATAGGATGAAAATGTCTTAATAAATACAAAGAGGGAGTGGGGTAGGAAGTGGGGTAGGATGGAAAACATCATAGGATGAAAGAAATATTAAGCTCTAGTAAAAAGAAAGCAAATTAGGATTTGGAAGGAAAAAAATTCCAATGGGGAGAAAACACAATAATAAAAAAAAGATCTACAAAAACATATCTAATATCTATACACCATCATATTTATAAGTGAACATAAAATAAAAAATAATGACTTGTTGTCTCTTTCTTATGATAAGAATGGTTATTCTACATTCAAAATATTTTGTAACATCCCTAATTACAACAATATCTTTTTTAAAGAATTGTAATAATAGAAATAATAAATTAGACATGCTAGTAGTTGCATGGTGTGATGGTTAAGTTATGGCATTTTCATTATTTCTATCAATGTTCAATCCTGACTAGGGTGGTATTCTTAATTGTTTGAATGTGGATGAGGTTTACCATTTTGAATCTCACAAACTCATAGTCCTCGGTCATAAAATTTACCCCTTCTTTGAAAAAATTAAAAAATTATTTATAATAATAAATTAGGAAAACATAATGCACTTGTGAAATTGCAAATAATGAAAATCTAATGCAACCTCTAAATGATACCATTCTTCACAATCAATAGTTCTTTAGTCTACTGATCTCCATTCTCTAACACAAGTGCTCAAAGTGAGTCATGTATAGGGATTTAATGTGAAGGGTAGATGATCACAATGAATGGACATGTTAATTGTTTAATATCCTTTAAAATAAATAAGAAGTGAGTGCAAAGTAAACTCATAACTTCAAATTTGAACAATGAATATAGGTGGGAAAGACTTTAATTATGAGACGTATGGTGCTAAAAATGGGTAATTAATCATGTTACAACATGTACTATGGTCTTTGGAAGAGAATGGTTTAAAAAGAAAGAATACCTAGGAATAAATATTAGAGATACAATAAGAATCATTATACCAGTTGAAATATTGATATTTGAGCAATAAACCTATCAATAAGGAAAAGTTAAGAAATCCAATAAAATACAAAGGGGCAATGAGGCTGAATGAAAAGTGTGATAGGATGGAGAAGTCCAAAACTTTAATACAAATAAAGTAAAAGATGAGTTAGAGCAAAAAACATAATCAGAGGGGAATACATACAACAAACACAAATTAAAAAAAGACACAAGAATATATATAATACATTTATAGGCTTAAATTAATTGAAATCAAGATATTATAGTTTAAATTTAGATACATAATTTTGTAGATGTTTGAAAACTGAATTATTTTGGAATGCATTTTTTTGGGAAAATTTTGAGAAGTTTTATTAATCAAGTTAAAATACATTATAAAAAAAGGGAATATATTATGAAATTGATATATACAAAAAGGACCAAGCTTTAAACTACACTTGGAGACAACTGTCTCATGCATTTCTAAGGGTTATATCTTTTGGGAAATCTACAACACCCAAATTTTGCATGACAAGCATAGCCATAATATAGTGTATTATGACATGCTTATCATTCTACATTGGAAAACAATACATTTGTCCATAAAATATTTTTTGAGTTCTGTCAAAATGTTATAATCTTGTTTCATTTATTTATTGAGGTCAAAATAACATAGAGCATAAAGAGAAGAAGAATTAAAAGTAGAGATAGAAGAAGAAGAAAATATTAAAGAGGAAAGTAAGGTTTTAGGAGTCATTTTTTCCACTGTTTTATAATCCAAGGTAGAACCTTTTATCCATATATGGCTAATATGAGAGAAAATGGTTACAAATGTCAAGATAAGGTAAGATTTACCTTGCAAATTCTAAGTCATCCAGATGTATCATTGTTCATTCAATAATGCTCCTTAGAACATGTGAGAATAATATTAAATATTTATGATCTATTCATTCAAAATTATTTCAAAAATATTGTGTATTGTTAATTTAATTATATGATGAATTTGATTTCTTCACAATATATAGAAAAAATCAAATGCTTGATCAACCTCATTAGAATCTCGATCTTCTTCACTAGACACCAAAGTCTTCCCTCAAGAATATTATAGAAAATAATTTTTGATATTTGATTGAATTAGAGATTAAAGTGTTTTTTTCCAACAAAAATCTAAAGAAGAAAAGTAACTGGAGTGAGAAAACTATAGTCATTGGTTCTTGAAAGAAATGAAAATCACAAGTAGTTGATCTTTAATCTATCAAATAGGGAAAAAAGGAAGTTGGTTTATGTGATCAAATTTGAAAAAACAAATTGCAAATTAGAAGAATATATTCATAGTCTCACTTGAATCAATCAAAGTTCAGTATCCTCACAACCCTATTTTTCATCCTCACCTCTCAACATGACCATGAAGCATCCAACCACCATAGTCATCTCGCACTATATTTCACAAGTCTGATGTTGAATGTATTTCCTGTGCTCCTTTAATTGTCAAAATGTGTACTTACACAAAAACTAATGGTTGTAAATGTGAAAATATTATAGAGATAAATAATTGGGTCAAGGTGAGAAGTCCTTACATTAATCAAATATCACCTGGTCTTGGTGTTACATAAATAGTGGTTTGAAAAAATATCTCATATTTGACCTTATTAGTGCCATATTGAATGACTTCTCTTTTTTCAAACCCATTTTTCTAAGATTTCAATTAATAAAACAATAATATTAAACCATTATCATTATTCTTTCCCAACCTTCTATGTGCATTGTAGAAATCTTAAAATATATTCCTTGTAATGCATGTTCTAGCTTAAAATATTTGTATGATTCTTGTTTAGATTTTTGAATTTGAATATTATATTTATAATATCTTATAATATAGTTTAAACTAAATTTTTGTATTTTGAGAATGTCTTTAAATAAATGTTCTCAATTATAAATTTTTATTTTGAGTAAGAAGATATTTTGAAAATGCTCTAATCCCTTTTATAAAGAAAAAGAGGCAAATAGAAAATCAGATCATTTTAACACTTAGAATAGTGAAGTAGACTAGAAAAAGATCATACAACACTATCTAAGAAGGTTTTAATAAGTTGTCCAAAGCCTTCTAGTGATTTCATAAGGACTCGCAAAACAAGACTTCCAATAAAAAAACTAACTAGAAACAACAAGGATGGAAACCAAACCATCCAATTACATAACCCCCCAAGAAACCAAGTGCAAAAAGGGAAGGGATTTTTTCAAGGTTCCCTAAACCTTTAATATTGGTCTAAAATAGCATATAAATCCAACTAGCTACTAATAGAAATGAACATCCTACAATGCAATAAATCCTCTCCACCTCCATAGAAGAGAATCCTACCTCAATAAGTGTAGTAGAGAAGAAAATTTTCAAAAGGGTAGACCAAATAGACATCCTTCCTATATCCAGGTAGAAATAATGGCAAGAATACCACATTAAGCTGCTTCCCTCTAGTCTCCCCTAGTAGATCCCTACCTTAATAAATAATAGAAACGAGAATGAATGAATCAATAGACATCATTATCACCACTTAGACAACCTAAAAGACCCCACATAAAGAAGGTTATACTTCACCTCTATATAAACTATAGATGAAGGAGTCTCACCAATATGATTAGAAGACTATATAATAAACAACCATAGTCTCCAAGAAGAGGAATAACTTCAAATAGGAAAATAACCAACCAAAAAAAACAAATCACCAAATTGGGACCATAAAAAATAGTAGCATATATCAATAGAACCACCATTATCAAAAAATCCAAACATAAAAGTGATGAGAAAAATCCCTATGAATGGAAGAAATACTTTAAACTAGGTAACCCAACCACATAATAGAGATGAAAACCAACACAAAAGGATCACCATAATATCTATCATCAATAAGAAAGGAGATAATTATGAGTTCAAACCTTTCCCTAATATCCACTCCATACACACCATCCTTACTTAACTGTACACATAGAGTAGAGAGCACAAATAACCTCAAAAGGATTATTCTAAAAAACTAGGGCAAATAACATAAGCAACTACATAGAGAGGGAATATTCAAAGGCCATAAAAATACCAAAGCTTGAGGTAAGATAAGGATAAAACTAGAACAAAAAAGAGACAGGCCTATCTCTAATTCATGACTAAAAATACCATGTCGTGGGAACACCAAAAAATTTTTAGAAGATGTTCACAAACCTCCCAAAAAGAAGGAATCCCAAATAATTTAAGAATGGAGAGGTAGGAGAAGATCTATCATTACCTACTGTTGCTTATGCCTGAATATGGACCTTAGAATTCAGCCATATACACAACATAGTCATTTCTCGATCATCAAATCATGAAGATGAGTATGAATTACCTAATTCACAAGATTCTATCAATTTGACTTGTTGCCTCCTAATTAGTTGGGGTGTTTGAATTACTCTCAGAATGAGAGCCAACAACCAAAAGACCAAACTAAGACAAAGGATTTTGAAAGCTTGAAAGATGAACAAATTGCAATTAATCTAGAACGAGTATGCAAATGTAATCTAAGAATGTAGAATGCAGATTTAATCTAAGAAGTTGAAAGAGAAAATGAAAATTAAGCTATTTAACAATAAGCAAATTATACTAACATGAGAATGCAATTATGCTAAATGAGAATTAAACTATTATGAAATAAAAGCTTGGAAACATGAAATAATTGAGACAAAAATTCACTATAGTTTATATGCTCTAAAATTGCCTCTCTTGAATGGAGAAGAGAAGGTTCATAATATAGACAAGCCCAGAGGAAGGATGAAGAGTTCCTTGAAATGAAATGGCTAACTCTTCATTTCCATGGAGGAAGGTGAGACAAATAATGAAGAATTGTTTAATTAAAAGATTGAATTATTGCCACATGGGTGGATTTTCAAATTATTAGAATTATTAAATTCAAATGAGAGATAATCCATTCAAATAACCAAATAATATTAATTCCTTTTATGTGTATTAGCTAAAGGGGGTAGGATTAATTTAATTTAAAGCACTTAGGACTTTAGAATTAAATTAAATAATCATAGCGATTATTTAGGCAATAAAGTTGAATACTTAGGAATTAAGTATAGTTCAATATTAATGCAAATTAGGGTTTTTTGCAATTGACACTGAGTCAAATAAAGTCAAGTAGGAGAGAGAAAATTGCCTAGTAAAATATGAATTTTAAAGATGCAAAATTTAAAGGAATGCACCAAAATTGATCAAAATTATAAGGTGTCAGTTTTACAGTATTACATTTCCCCCTCTTTGAATTGATGTTTTGAGCAACATGTTGATTCAAAGAATAGTCTGATGTGATAGATGAGATTTCAGAAGTCTAGGTTAAGATGCCAAGACACCGATCAGATCGAGATGCAGAACCACCTCTAGAATGAAGCATGTTTCTCCGAAGCCTAAGTTAGATTTCAAAGACCTCGGTCAGATTACCACTTGAGAGAAGACTAGAATCAGGGTTAGATTGCCCCCAATACCCAGAATGAGATTCAATCTTTAGGGATCAGGGTTAGATGGCCCCAATGCCCATTGATCAAATGATGAAAGATGCAAATTTAGGACTATCTCCAGAATGAAGCTTAGTCCTCTGAGACCTGGGTTAGATTTCTGAGATAAAGGTCCAAAAGAGTTTTTGAGAGCCATCTCTAGAACAAAGCTTGACTTTTAGGAATTAGGGCTAGATTGCCCCAATACCTAATAGATTTTGAGAACCATCTCCAAAATGAAGCTTGATCCTCGAGGATTTGAGTTAGATTGCTTAAATACCTAAAACATTGATGATAAGATGAGAAGATGCGAGGTGCACAGATTCCCCTAGTGAAGAGATGCCCCAAGCAGTGAGGAATTTGATTCATGTCAAAATAATTCAAGAATTTATTCGACAAGATTCAATGATGCAATCATCCTACCCCCTTGAGAGAGAAATCAAAAGATGACAAATCAAACAAATGATTGACAACAAGAGGTTGCAAATAGAAGAAATTAGAATAGATTCAAGAAGCTATATAAGCAATTTGGAGTGATGTGGAGGTCCTGTTGACCAAGTTTGACCAAATTTGACTAGAGTTGACTTTGATGGAAACATTGAAGATCTTAATAAAATGATGAGAAGATGAGAATTTGGCAAGGAAATGATGCCATAAGGTTGAATGCACAAGTGTCTGATCCCAAAGGATCCCAAAATTTTAAAACATGATTAAATTGAGCCATCTAGAGATGTCATATTTCACTTTCAATCCCAAAAATGGATTCAGAACAATCAATTTAGCCAAGGGGGAAATTTTTGCACAAAATGGAGCACTTGTGTAATCATGATTAAGCTGAGATGAAAGATGAGAGCCTTCAAGGAAGAGATCCAAAGGAGGATAATGAGATAAGCACCAAAACACTATCTCAATGCAAGCCTATAATGAAAAAATGCAAGGCTAAGCTAGATGCAATCCTAGAATGAAAATGTGATCCCTAGGACTTGGTTGTTGGACTCAATGTATTATCATCATAGAGTTTTTAGGTACGGATGATCGCAAGATGTCATACAATCCTCACCAACATTGCGATCATGAGAATATGAATATGACATAAGTCTTAAGTTTGTCGAAATGAGGTGGAAGCATTAAGGCACAAGAAGCTAGAATGACTTGACCACCTATTTCTTTTAATTTAGCAAGTTAACATAAGCATCAAAGCATAGTTTCTAGAATGACCTGAATGTTGCTTGTGAACAAACACACCAGACACACGAGAGTTCCTTCTCCTGCTATAGAATGCTCACAGTGACCCTTGTGTTCAATTAATAGGATGAGCCTTTACAATTATACTTGTAGTAGAAAGGAGTCATGCAAATAGATAAGGAGAAGAACCAACCTCACCAAAGTTTCCATATAAAAGGAGTCGAGATACACATGGCCATCCAACACAAGATGAAGGCTCTCATAGTGGACACCACTCTTATATAGATTCAATGGATCATTGGAACTAAACCAACAAAAAGAAAGAAAGAAAAGATCATGCCCCTAGTCTTTGCTTCTCTCGGTCTAGATAGATGTCTTGGAGTTTCTTGAGGAGGAATTGCAAAGCTAAAAGAAAAAACACACAAAAGAAAATCTTAGCATGCTTCAGAGAATCACAAATCCAGTTTTAGTTTAAGTTTGTGTTGGAGGACATTGAAGTCAAATCAGAAGTATACAATGCAAAAGGTCTCAATAGGATGGTGACAGTAGGTGGACGTAGTGAGAACAACTAGTGACTAGTAGAAGAAATCATCTCGAAGAGAAAATCAAAGTGCTAAATGAAGTATCGGCAGGCAGACACAAGAAGAAATCTTGGTGACCGATACAAGAGAGATCATCAAGGAGAGAGATCTCAGAGGTACTAGTGAAACATCCACAGATAGATGTAGTGAGAACCACTGGTGACTGATGTACGAGGGATCCTCAAGAAGAGAGATTCAAGCAATAGCTAGGTATCAGTAGGAAGATGTAGTGAGAACCATTGGTGACTTATACATGAGAGATCCTCAAGGAGAGAAGTCTCAATAATAGTTTGGAATTAGTAGGCAGGGAGGACCACTAGTGACTGATGCCAGAAAGCATCCCCAATAGCGATAGGATAGTGCCCCCTAGACCAGGAAGGTGCCCCCAAGTGTGACCAATTCCAATCCATGTAGAGTCAAGAAAAATCTTGAAGATAAATGAAAGTGAATGCATGAGCTAGCAGTGTAGGAAACAAACTAAAGGAGGAAATAGGATGACAAATGAAAGCGGGAAAGCAAATTAAAGTAGGAATGCATGAAAGGAAATTAAAGATGAAAAGAAAGAAAGCAAGAAGCAACTACGCAGAATGAAGTAGTGCAGAGATGAGTATAGCTTCAGGGAACAAGAGGCACCTGTTTACTAGGTTTTCACCATCTTGGCAAAGATTCTATTTTTGCTCCCATGATGCATGTTTACCAAGTTTTCATCAATGGCACTTTTTTCTCTTTTTCAATTTTTTTTTGTATTTTTTCAAAATTTCCAATTTTTTTGATATTATCAAGGCACCTGTTTGCTAGGTTTTCACCAGGATAATAGATCCATCAATCTACCTATTTACCAATTTTTCACTAAGACGATCATTTTTTTTTAGGACATTTTGCAATTTTAAGGATTTTTTCAGAATAAAGTATATACATGAGCATACATAGAATGCCTCATATGTAGAACCACTTCAGGTGTAAAGCATTGATTGGCTCTTTAAGATACTCTCCTTCAGTGGTGGAGATTTGGTAAATGCTAGACCCAAATTCCATAGTAATAATGTATGGACCAAGCCAGTTTGGTTCAAACTTTCCTTTTTGGATTAGTTGTTGCTGATTCTTAGGGTTTTCTCTCAGGACGAGATCACCCACTTAGAATTCCCTTTGTCTAAATTTCTTATTGTAGGCCTTAGAAATTCTCTTCTAGTATGCTTGAAGATGATCTAACGCCACCTTATGACATTCATCTAGTAACTCTAGCTCTTGTAGCTGAGATATTCATTTTCTTCATAGTGATGAGGCCCCTCAGAGAGAATCACAATGTAGGAATCTTGACTTCAATAGGCAATACAACATCTTCTCCATAAACCAAGGTGAAGGGTGTGGCTCTTGTTGGTGTTCAAATGCTTGATCTATAGGCTCATAAAGCCAAATTAATTAGGAGGTTCCAATCTCTACCAGATTCATGAACTGTTCTGTGCAAGATTTTGAGGATTGTCTTATTAGAAGCTTCTTCTTGTCCATTACCCTATGGATAATGGATAGATGAAAAATGCTAAATGATCTTGAATTTGGTGCATAAATCTTTCAATTCCTTGTTCTTGAATTTTCCTTGATTGTTAGTGATTATCAATGAGGGTACACCATATCTACATATGATGTAATTCTATATGAACATAGCCATAGAATTGCCATCAGCTACAATCAAAGGGACTACCTCAACCCATTTAGTAAAGTAGTCTGTAGTGGTGATGATGAACTTGTGCCCCTTGGAGGAAGACAGATGGATCTAACCTACCAAGTCAAAGGCCCATTGCTGAAATGGCCAGAAATTGATGAAAGGAATAAACTCTTTAACAGGAGCATGGATCAAATTTCCATGAAATTGGCATTGTTTACAAGCCTTGGCATATTGAATAGCTTCTTTCTCTATATCTAGCTAGTAGTAACCAGCTCTAATAAGTTTACGAGCTAACATCAAACCACTCAAATGAGACCCACAGATACCTTCATGTACCTCAGCTAACACACATTTGGACTCATCGGGTTCTAGACACCTAAGGAGAGTACCTTCTAGGCCCCATCTATACAATTCATTTTCTATGATGACATACTATGAAGCATTATGAATTAGGTGAATTTTTTCATTTCAAGTGTAGGTGTCTGGAATGATTTGGTTAGGGAGATAGGAATAGATATGGTGGTAGTGGGAAAAATTATGTCTAATGACTGAACAAATCATCTGAGATTTGAGAATTTCATAAGCTAGGTAGCGTAATGTCTCCACTAGGAATTCATGTCTAAAGTCATTTTCTAGCATCTGTAACATTGAGGCAAGAGTGGCCATAGCATCAGCTACATTATTATCTACCCTTGGAATTTTCTATAAAGAAATATGTGCAAAATACTATTTGAGATCATCCAACATTTGTTTGTAAGGCACTAGCTTCTCATTTTTTCTTGATAGATATCATTAACTTGATTAATGACCAACTGAGAGTCTCCAAAGACCTTGAGCTCATCCACATGCCATTCAATGTCTATCTTCATACCATTGATGAGAGTTTCATACTATGCTATGTTGTTTGTGCAGGGAAACAACATTTTATAAGCTTTGGGCAGCCAATATCTTTGAGGTGTTATGAATAGTATGCCTGCACCTGATCCTTGCTGAGTGAATGATCCATCAAAGAACATGCTCCATGCCTGATGTGTGAGAAGCATGATGGATTCAATGTTTAAAGGCTAGTGATCTTTTAGAGGAGCCTCTGCCAACTGATTAGCAATCACTTGTCCTTTGATAGCTTTTCTTTCTATATACTCAATGTCAAACTCACTGAGTATCATAACCCATTTTTCCAATCTACCTGTCTGGGTAGCCTTGCTCAGTAAGTATTTTAGTGAATCAATTTTTGCAATGAGTCTTGTAGTGTGAGCGAGCATATAATGACACAATTTCTATGAATCAAACACCACTGCTAGACAAGATTTTTCAATGAAAAAATAACATTTCATAAGGGACCAATGTTTTGTTGATATAATAAATGGCTCTCTCTTTGTTGTTTTGATCCTCTTGAGCTAAGGGAGCACCCAAAGATGTGTCTGTGGCTGAGATGTAGAGCATGAGAAGCTTCCCATGAATAGGAGACATCAATATAGGTGGATTGGAAAGATACTGTTTGATTTAAGTGAGTCCTCTGTCACATTATTCATTCCATTCATAAGTCACACCTTTATGCAAATTTTTGGTGAATGGTTGTGACTTTTTAGCCAACTATGCAATGAAGTGATGAATAGATTTAGCCTTCCCTAAAGTCCTCTCATCTGATTGATGTTCTTAGGTGGAGGCATTTCCATAATAGGTTGAACTTTCTCAAGATCAACCTCTATGCCTTTAGCTAAAATGATGTAACCCAAGAGTTTTCTGGAGGTGACACCAAATGCACTTTTTTTTGGATTGATTCTAAGACTGAACTATTCCATCTAATCTAGTATGGGACCCAAGTCTATAAGTTGAGTGTTTTGATGCATGCTTTCAGCCAAAGTGTCATCCACATAATCTTCCATTGTTGTATGCATCATATTATGGAAAATGGTAGTGACAACTCTTTGATATGTTGCTCTATCATTTGTAAGCCTGAAGGGCATGACATTCCAATAGAAATTGCCCCAAGCACATGTGAAAGTGGTCTTTTCTTGATCCTCTGGTGCAATTTTTATTTGATTATATCCAAAGAAGCCATCCATCAGGTAATACACTTCATAGCCTACTGTCATATCCACTATCATGTCAATATTGGGTAGTGGGAAGTTATCTTTGGGACACACCTTGTTCAGATCTGAGAAGTCTGTGTACACTCGAATGGATTTATCATGTTTGGTGACTGGAACAATATTTGAAATCCACTCTGCATATTTAATTGCTCTTATGAAACCAGCCTTAAGGACTTTTTCTAGCTTTTCTTTGACTAAAAGTTCCACATATGGATGCATATTTCAAAGCTCTGTTTGACAGGTTTAACACCTAGTGCAATAGATAGATGATGCATGATTAGATTGGGATCCAATCCAGGCATATCAGAGTAAGTCCATGCAAATTTTATTTTCTTTCTTTGAAAGAAGCTAGTGAATTCTTCATTTTCTTTTGCAGATAATGACTGTGCTAGATGAATGATTTGTGGAGCATACTCTGTACACAAATTTACTGGTTGTGTCGGTTCAGTCAATACTGATGATCTCTCTTGAAAATGGCTTAGAAGTGTATCAGGTATCTCATCCTTGGGCACCTCAGTGAGGTTTTCACCCTTGGATACATCTTTTATTTTTACTTTTTTGGGCTCTGATACTACAACAATGTGGTTTTCACCATCAGAGCATCTATTTTTTCTTCTTTTAATTTTATGACTAAGATACTAGATATCTTCCTCTATCATGCTGACATTGTTGGAAATTTGGTTGAGTTGATTACATAGATGTTGTCATTATGGCAACATATGATCCACATGAAGATCACACAGGTCAGAGAGCAAGTATGATAGAGCGCATTGAAAATTTGTCTAAGTGTGAGACACTATTTTTACCAGTGAACTTGGACACAATTTTTGTTTGCGATGTTGATTGTAGTAAGTTCAGTGCTTGCACACATGACCATAGATTATATTATGTATATTGAAAACCCATCTCACAGTGCAAGTTAGTATGGCATGTACGGAAGAAGTGATGATAGTTTTACCGTAGACAGTGTCAAGCCGACAGGACAGAATATGAAGATAGAATGAGTAAAGAGTTAAGGGATTATTTTGTTTATCAAAATAATGACTTAACAATATAAAGGGATGACATCCTAGATGTTAACCCTTGGATAAAGTTATTGATATAAATATAAATGTAATTGTAATTGTAAGAGAGGACAACGAGTCGACAATTGATGTATAGAGAATTGATATGATGCAAAATATATGATGCATATGTAATAGCGATAGTGAAAGAGAAGCGAAGAGATATTGATGCAAGCAATATAAGGTTATGTACCTTAACATATTTTTTGTAATCAGTGTATATTGTGCATTACTTATTTGGGCAATGGGCTCATCTGGTAATCACATTTTGTATGACCAACTCCTAATAGGGTTGAAGCTTCTAACAAGGCTTGTACTCCCTTAATCAGGACTGATACACTATATGCTTGTAATAGACTCCTAACAAGGTCAACATCCTTAACATGATACTTTTGATTAGTGGATCTTTGTGGATACCATCCCCACTAGGGTTTTCCCTTAGCCAAGGTTTCCTCGAGAATAAATAACGTGTTATGAGTTCTTTAGTTTTATTTCTATGCATGTTGTTTAGCTTCTTATGTTATGCATGTATAAAGATAATCTGTTATATCCATAATTGGGCAAAAGATAAAGTTTATAGAATACTGATTCACCCCCCCTCTCAGTATTCCCTATTTCTAACTAACACTACCTTCACTGGTGGAGGACATTACAAGTTCAATAGCATGGAGGTAATAGTCTAGAGCATAATCATTTTGGAACGTTAGGACTTCATTGGATGTGGAGGGGGAGTTCCAATAAATATCAACTTGGGATTTTTGAGTGAGAGAGAAGTGGCAGGTTCAATTGCATTCATAGTACACTAGTACATTTGAGCCCTAATTTTGATAGCTAACCATTGTAATTATGACATTTTACCATCATAAATGTGACAACACCCGCTATCATAGTTTTGTAGTTGAAAAAACTAACGGTTCTAATTTACGTCATAATTACAATGATAATGGATGCTGTAAAAGGGGACACCACAAATGCCAATTTGGTGTCAGGCCTATTTGTGGATGTCTCCATTGTGACACCTATCCGTAAAAAATAATTAAAATGATGACATTCCATCAGAACCATCTGATGGATCCCTATAGTTTCTATTTTGTTTTTCGATGGGGAAGCTTTTATGCGATAGACAGATGTCAGAATTTTATGATGGAAAGCCATTGTTTCAAGTTTTTAGCAACAATGATGCTATACATGTGACAAATTCCTATTGAAATTTTCTGACAGCTATCCACCATTAATTGTTTTTAACCGACAATGAAGCTGTACATGCGACAACTGGATGTCATATTTTTTTGATAGATAATCATCATTGTTTTATGGTCATCTTAGTTGCGATGAATATCAGTTTTTTGAAAAAAAATTACATATTTGTTGATTGAGTTGGTATCAATTCAGAATAGTAGTCTTGCAGATTTGGTTCATGCTCATGATTTGGAATGGATCCTACCAAATTGATATTTTTGACAGTGACTGCTCTAGCACAAGAAGCTAGTGTGGCAATCAGTATTGTGTCTGTGATGACTTGGGAGAAGTCTTCTTCTTGGTGAACCGAGCTGAGAGACTTAGATTATAGAAAGTGGGTCATTTAATGTTACTTATGAGACATTAGATGCCTCTTTAGAGCAGGTTCATGGTGTGGTCTGTGGTGTTTCTTTGCGACTGGGTTCTTGGGAGAGATCTATTGATTTGGTAACCATTGAGATGGATCAATATATATTTGTCATACATGGATTGAGATATTAAATTATTGAGCTTCTCTTTGTTTCAAGAATAGTTTAACATTCTCTACTTAACAAGGCCAACCACGTGAAGGTGGAAGCTCATCTGACCCCTCCTAGGAGTGTCTTATGACCCTTTACGACATTTTAAGACCTCTAAGATGTATTCTAAGGGATCATAAATGGTCGTAAAGGGTTGTAAGGGGTCCTGGGACACAACAGCTGAGAAACATAAATGTAGGCATCATGGTCACAATTTTTTGGAAACACAACATAATTGAGTGGTATACCCAGATGATGCAACGCAACCACTACTCCTCCAGTTCCAAGTCAAAATTGTTGGCAATTTGTCTGACTTGATTACATAAATTTTGTCATTATGGAAACATATGATCCATATGAAGATAACACAAGTCAGAAAGCAAGTATGATAGAGCACATTGCAAATTTGTCTAAGTGTGAGACAATATTTTCACCAGTGCACTCGGACATAGTTTTTGTTTGCGACATTGATTGGAGTAAGTTCAGTGCTTGTGCACTTGAACATAGACTCTATGGTGACTAATGATGACCCATCTTAGAGTGAAAGTCAATATGAAATGTATGGAAGAAGCTATGATAGTTTTTCTAAAGACAGTGTGAATTCGACAGGATAGAATATGAAGATAGAATTGGTAAAGAGTTAAGGGATTCTTTTGTTTATCAAAATAATGTTTTAGAAATATAAAGGGATGACATCCTAGATGCTTACCCTTGGATAAAGTTATTTTTAAATATGGAATCTGACCAAGTAAATTTATTAGCCTTAATAACTTGTATAAATTTAATTGTAAAATGTAAGAAAGAAGTATGTGAATGTAATATGCGAGATCTATCATGTATATGTAATAGTGATAGTAAAAGAGCACCAAAGAGATATTGATGCAAGTAGTATAAGGTTATGTACCTTGAACTCTTTTGGTAATCAGTGTGTATTGTACATTACTTGTTTGGGAAGTGGGCCCAGCTAGTAATTACATTTTGTACTACCAACTCCTAACAGGGTTGAGGCTTCTAACAAGGCCTATAGTCCCTTAATCAAGACTGATACACTATATGCTTGTAATAGACTCCTAACAGGGTCAACATCCTTAACATGATACTTTTGATTAATGGATCTTTGTGGGTACCATCCCCACCGGGGTTTTCCCTTGGCCAGGGTTTTTTCGAGAACAAATCATGTGTTATGAGTTCTTTAGTTTTATTACTATGCACATTGTTTAGCTTCTTATGTTATGCATGTGTAAAGATAATCTATTATATCCATAATTGGGCAAAAGATAAATTTTTTAGAATACTGATTTACACCCCCCCCCCCCCCCCCCCCTCTCAGTATTCCCTATTTCTAACAATTGGTATCAAAGCTTAGTTACTCAGAGAAGAATCATTCAAGGAAAGCCTAGTAGCTTGAGTAAGATCTCTATGGATATGGATCAACTATAGAAGAATCTTGAAGAAGCTCTTGAACAAATTGATATGCTTACTGATGAAAGAGACATGATGAAAGGGAAATATGATGATGCAAAGAACCTCATTGAGAAATTGAAAAACAAGTTGGAAGATCTGAAATCTGAAAAGGAATCCAAAGTTCTTATTGAAGATTGTGATTTAAAAAATGAAAATGAGATCCTTAAGCATGAACTAAAGATAGAAAATTTGAAGCTTAGTTTGAAAGATGGAAATGGAAAGAATGAAGCAAATCTAAAATCTAAGAATGAAAGTCTAAAGATTGAAAATGAAGGACTAAAATCTAAACTTTCTAAAGTAACATCTGAACTTGAGAAAGTCAATTTGCAGTATGATGAACTTGAAAAATACAATAAGATTGTGAAAGGTCAACTGACTTAATCCAAACAATAACTTGAAAGGCTATATTCAACTAGTGAGAAGATTGATGAACAAGCATCTTTTCATAAACCATTTTATGATAAAATTGGTCTTGGATTTAACACTCTTAAAGCAAATGATAAAAGCAAGGAACCAAATTTGAAAGTTTCCAAAAGCATAGATGAGAAGAAGTCTAATGAGATCAACAAATTTGAAGATAAACCTAAAGAAGAAGAATCACCGAAGCAAGAGGAATCACCCAAAGGTATGCAAAGAGAATTCAAAGGTAGATGTTTTTCTTGTAATACTATTGGTCATATGAAGAGAGATTGCACAGGTAAGAAATTTAAACCTCTTAATGGTTATTGTTATAATTATCATGGTTTTGGACATAGAGCTATTGAATGTAGAAAACCTAAGTTTATTGAGAATAACAATAATAGTAGAATGTTTAGGAATACTAACAATGCAGATAAGAAACGTACTGAAGATATGAAGAGAAGAAATGGAGTAATATGTTATAGATGCAACAAGGTTGGACACATTGCTAGAAATTACAGATCACAGATTAATCCACCTGGACCAAGATATGGAAACAATGGAATTGTTTGTCAGATATGCAACAAGATTGGACATACAACAAGGTTTTGCAGAATGAACAATGGAGTTTTTCATCCTAACCCTAACCCTAGAAATCATGAAAGAAGAAATGAAGATGCAACAAATAGATAGAAAGGTTGTTGTAGCAATACAGATGAAGTGAAGTTTATTAAAGGCACAAATGAAGGAGACATACTTAACATTGAAGGTAATCAGAAAGGAGAAGTATCAAGTGGTAAGAATGAATCCTTACCTAACCTATCTCAAAGCACTTAATTTATGAAAATTACAACAGATTAGGAACTTACATTAGTGTAGAAGTAGATTTATGATGAATTGAGTCTTGTGTAGTTAATTCAAGGTAGTTTAAGATATTCTAATGCTATGGTTAAGAGCGCAAAGAAAAATATTATGTTTTGTGAGATCGCAAGAAGTTTTTAGTTTTGTAGGTTAGCAGAAACAATTTTTTGGAAAGAAACAGCAAAAGAATTGAATGTGATGTCAGACCTAAGTGAGATTGAAGTAATAAAAGGTTATGATCAATGTTATTTGATCATCAAAGCTAATACAAGTGTTAAGGATATAAAAGAGTAGTGATTGGAAGCATTTAGCAACAATTTGGTAAAGGATCTGAGTGTCGAATCTATGCAAGCCCTAAAATTGTGAAATTGAGGTATTTTACTTGGCAGATCTTTGAATCGGTAAAAGGAATTTGAAGTTATCATGGATGTATCTTTAATTCAAAATTTTACAGACAAAAATAGACCTATAATGAAGAGGGAACTAGTAGAACCCTTGGAAGAAGACCCTAGTTTAGCTTTATCATCTATACTAGATAGAGTTTCGCATTTAGAGAATGTAAGAAGTTATCTTGGATGCAAGTTAGAAAACATCAGTGAGAGTGATTTTACCAATGAGTATCAGAAGATTTACAACCAGAACATGACATTAAAAGAAGGATATGATCATCTAAAAGAAAATGAGATTGTTAAGTATGCATTGCAGTATGAGTTTGATAATCAAGAATGCACTAAGATAATTCCTTAGTAAAATTCATAATGGGATGTTTTGGCTATAAGATAGAGTGATAGACATTACAACTGATTTGATTCATGAAGTCATAGGACTGTGTAAATCTGGAGCTATTCCTTTAAATGAGAAGAACATGAGAAAAATAGTCATTCATAACATAGGTTCATCATATAATGGCAGAGGAATTGTAATTAGTAAGATCCAACAACATGATGTTAGATACTTATGCAAGATCCTAAGAACTAAGTTTTATGCAAATTCAAGAGAGGATGACATGGCAGCTAGAATGGTACACATAGCTTATTTGATGTGTGTTGACAAAGTGCCAGTTGATATGTGTGAAATTTTGAGAATTCAATTGTTTGAGAACTTGGAGAGGATTAAGAAGGCAAAGTATCCACAATTTAGATTTTCATCTTTGATCACTTACATGTTTTTCCACTTATTAAGAAGATTTCCTTACACCGTTGCAAGTGACTGGAATGATGGACAAAATATAATGGAAAGGATCAAAAAAGTGTATATGAGGCATGTTATTGACAAAGTAAATGAGAGTGCAATGTTTGTGATGAAGACTTTTCAGAACTTGGTAACTAGTAGATCAAGGATCCCATAGTCTCTTGCGGAGAAATACAAAAATGATATATGTTTTATGGTTGATACTGACTTTACCTACATTGAAGTAGTAGAATCTATAATTGAGTTCATAGACCCTCTTGGCTATGAAATATCTAAAACTGAGATAGAAGAATATGTGAATAGGCTACTTAAGTGCAAGGTTGACACTCATAGTAATAGATTTGGAACTTTTGAACAAAATTTTAACTTCGCAAAGGCTATACTTGAGGAGAAGCTGTCTAAGAAAAGAGTTGAGAGCACTATTAAGATAATACTAAAAGATTTAGGAATGACAAAGAAAGAATTCTTAGTGGCAAAGCAGATAGCAGCAGCAATCAAAGATAATGGATAGAAAGAGATTTTGTCTATACCTCCCTTGTCATCTAGTGCAGTACAATAGGAAGCTACACAAGTCAAAGTGAAAGTAGAGGAACCTGAGCAGGAACAAGAAGCAAGGAAACCTACTAGATCCTCTTCCTCCACACCTAGCAAGAGAGTGAAATAAATTGCTACTAGACCTGGTAAGAGGAAAAAAACTTTGGTGCCACCAATTCCTAGGAAAGTTGCAGAAATTAAAGATGATGACACTACTCTTAAGAAGAAAGCATGGAAACCTAGAGTTGAGAGAGTGAATTAAGAGATTATAAAAGATGGAGACTTTACTAAGATGAATAAGGGTATGTGCAAGATCATGAGGGGCCAAAAAGTGGTGATGTTAGTTCAAAACTTTGACAATGTAGTTGATGACTTTTTTTTCACCCAAATTTGATAAAACAAAAAGGGTATCTTAAGGAGATTATCAGCTTTCTATTGATATTATAATTGCTATCAAATTTTGATTTTAGTAAGTAATTATTAGTTATTTTGTAATTGAGCTACCTCTAAAGTGTTGATTTATATACTGATTGAAAAATGACTATAACTTTTAGATGACATAACATTTTCAAAATCTGAAAAATGCATCACATTCTATGCTTCACCTATTATAAGGATTTTTTTTTTTGTTTTGAATTTTGTAAAGTTTTGAATGAGTTAAGGTGGTCAGACATGGGAGTTTTTTTATTCTAAAAATGTTGTAACCAAAAATTCATAATTAATTATTTTTTTGGAATAAAATTACAAAAAAATATGCTTCACATCCAAGCATGAGTCTACTACTTGTATATAAAATCTTATAATAAAATATTATCATTTGATTATGATTAAGGTGGTCAGACATACACCTACTTCTTATTTTTTTCCTAAAATTTTTGTACTGCTGCATTGAAATCTATACTTTTCACCAATCATACTAACTTTTTTCTCAAAAAAGGCCTAGTAGTTTAGAAAATACATTCAATTTTATATATATTCTATTCTTACAACTTTTTGATATTTGGTTGATAGCTAGTTGAAATTTTCACGTGAAGTTGACTAACCCTGATTTGCTGATTTTTCATTGCCACTTAAGGGCATATTTTGGCCCCTCATGATGTTGCATATAGCCATAAATACTATGACCTCTATGACTACTCAGAGAGATTGAATCTTGAAAATGCAATGGTTAAGCACTTGATTCTGGCTAATAAGAAGTTTGACACTATTCAGGGTAAGATACCTGATGACTTATTCAAGAAAATTTTTAACAGGAAGAAGAGAGCACAAGAGGAAGACAAATCTATTAGAGAGAATCTTGTGAAGAAACTATGTAATGTGAGACACTAGTACATTTGACATCATTTTTCTATGAAAATTATCGACCATTAATTAAAAAGGTTTAGGTTGGTCGGGATATATAAGGAAAATTTGTTGTTTTTTTAAATCCATGCTTGTGTTGGGCTCAATTTCAACCAATACCATGTCATTTGAAATTTTGACCAAAATGGGCATATAACTTAAAAAAAAAACATTTCAATTCTCATTTCATTTTTACAGTTGCAGCATGCGAATTAGGATTTCCATCTTCTAAGCTAGCAGGAATGGAGCTTATTCCAAATCATGCAGACCCTACACCTGAGCTTAGTAGCACATTTCATCATTTATCTTCCGTAGAGTTTGAGGTATCTTCCATGTTTCCTATTGTTCATTACGTGGATTGTCATTTCCTTCTAGTCACCTCTATTTGTAATATTCTGGTAGGTGATTGAATCAATGAGTATATTTACTGGTGACTACGGTTCGACTAGGGTTTGTAAATGCTATGACCAAGAATTATGAAGGTTGCAACTAGGGTTTAGGAATCTATGTATAGACCAAATAGACAAGTTAACTATTCAGGATAGAAAAATTAACCATTTAGAAGAAATTCAAATTTCATGCAACATGGTGTACTGTAGAGTTATAGAAGTGTGGAAAGAAATGAAATTTTGCACAATGTAAAGTGACAAAATCAACAAGAATATCAATTTCAACCATTCTTATGATGATAAAAGATTAACTAGCTGAGATGTAACAAATAATTCAAAACAACAATACCTACAAATTTCCCCTTTGATCTAAGGTGAAATATCAATTCTTGAATGACAATTCCTACCAACAAGCATGCATATAAGGTATACCACATATCTGCCAATTATACACTTAATGGATTGGGTCCTAAGAAAGCTATAGGAATGAACCATGTTTAATAATTAGTATTACAATTTTACTAAAGAGATTACTAATCACCTTAAAAGTTACAAACATAGATTCAACTATGTTAAGCAAGTTATCAAGAGTACAGTAAAACATAAGAGCATGACCAGGAGTGATTTTTGGCAATTTAGGTGAGAGCAGAATCAGTTAATACAGGTCAGAAAAAGACCTATAGAACATCAAAATTTAATGTGGAAAGACCTAGGATGGTTGGGAAAGAGAGGGATGTTGTTCGGTCTGCATGTATTGTTTCAATAGACTGGTGTAGTGTTGAATTTTAGGAGATTTTTATATTCATCAATGAAGTTTTGATGTCCCTCATTGTACTTCCAATTTTGATTAGTTATTTATAATATCTAGATTCTACAAGGTAACACACATAGGTGGAAAGGGTAGATATAATGAACATTAATCATTGACAGATCACAAGAGTAATATATATATTATAAAAATATCAAAGCACAATGATAAGATCAAGATAGTGATACATGAGGGAACAATGATTGACTGACATGATAGTAGGGAGTAAATATTGCTAGACAATAGAAAAAGCACCAAATAATAGTTATTAGAAAGTAAAGGTAGTAGAAAAAGCACTAAATAATAGTCATTAAAGTACCAAACAATTATTAAGGATCAAGATTAGAAATGATTGTTAAATACCTCAAATGTAGTAATATGCCATGCTATGCCAGTGCCATTGTAGAGTGGTGACATTAATGTCCAATTTCATATAAGATGAATGTCTAAATAGTGGTCAAGGCATGTCTATGAATGGTAAAACAATCATAATCTAGAGAAGTCACAAAAAAAATGAAAGCATGATGAACAAGATGAACAATCGAAGATAGGGTATAGTCATAAGAGTTTTGTCAAAGAGAGTCATGATAATAGTAGTCCTAAGCATCCATTAGAAGATAGGTTATTAGTTCAAGTCTTTCTTTGACTGTATTGTGAGTTGTTTTATTGTATTGTTGGTGTAATGGAAATGCTTAAAAATAGAATAGAGGAGAGGTTCATACAAAGATGAAGCACAATCATGAATTCTATCACAATAATCACTTCTATTACAAGGTCCAAAAATGCATTCATTAGAGGTAAAGAATGCATAATCAATATGAGTATAAGATGGTCAGGATGTCCATTATATAATCGATGATATGTGGAGGACAAGCAGTGCGAGTGAGGCTTAGTGAAATAGATATTATTAGTGAATCAGTCATCCATAAGAGAGAAGCAATATGCAAAGAAATGGGGTTGTCTATGGTAAAAAGAATAACGAATGAATGAACAAACTATAGTTCATTCAAATAACAACAAGTCCACGTATGGAGTGGATTATTTATTCAATCAATAAAGATATGAATAGAGCAGCCAAAGTGTCATGTAATGCAATGGTTGAAGAGAAGTCTTCTAAGCACAATGACATTCATTTCTTGGTCAAAAGTACACTAATTTAAGCACTATCAAAAGAGTGGGGCTATGAATAATCAAACCATGATCAATAAGATATATGACAGTGACCAATTACAATGTATGGTCCAAAGTGAAAATAGGTCTTTTAAGTATGACTGCCTTTTATGGTCCTTTCATGTCCCTCAAGAGAAGATATAAATGTTTTAATAAAGGGATTGACTATTCCAATTAGTTCATCAGAAAACTCTTACCCCCTTGTTCAAATGGACCACACCCTTGACCCCTCTAGTCTACACAACCAATACCATTGACTACGCTAAAGATAGTGACTCTACAAGTTGTGATTCTCTAGTTGGGATAGTCATCACACTATTCCCCTAATCACTATGTCTTTGCCTTCTCATCCACAAGAAACTCTAACATCATTCTAAACTCTTCTATACTCTGCCCATATCAATTCCAATCCATTCATACTTTTCTCATTGACCTTTCCATCATCCATCATTACCAAACTTCTCATTTTTTAGTACTGTCCTTTTCATAATGATGCCTTGGATGAATGTCCTTTAGTGGCATGTCACCTTATCCTCCATACTATTAGTGAGTCATGCTACTGAGCCTCTAAAATATTTCATGTACTTTTTGCAAAAACTTGACTTTCTCTCTACTCTCCTTTGATCTTCCATCAAGAACTATTGCATGCTTATTGTTGTTTGGCATGACTTTCATGAGATGATTGTCCTCATTGTGATGTTTCTTGTGCCTATACTTGGATTGTTGGTTGTCTTTAGCTGTCTTCAAAATTTTACCTTCACGGTTAACTAAAGATCCTTTGAGATCAATGTTCTTTTGACACCAACTTGTTTAACTTTGACTATTATACCTATTAGTTCATCATTCCCTTGGCCTAGTTTTCTTTGTTCAACTCCAACAACATTTGTGATTGTCACATGACCATTTAGATTGTCTTCCATTTTAGCCTTTTAAATTCTTCATAGGACTGATTGTTCTATGGTTTTCCTTTTCTATTTCTATATGGAAACCATTATCAACATGCCATCCAACATTTTCAAAGGCCATTCTTGTCTTTCTTGTAAGCTTTTATAGACTGTTTCTACACAACCCTAATGTTTGGACTTACAATTTCCACTATTTTCTTAGGCAAGACTGTCACTTCAACATGAAGGCTATCATAAATTTTTTTTAGCACTATCCACTGATATTTATGGGACTTGAATTTCCATCTATTGGACTATCATTTATGTTCACCATCCTTTTATAGACTTAATTTCTCAAAAATAATGACAAATACGAAGGCAAAAAGGTAGTAAAATATTATGCTTTTGCGCTTCATGGATTGTCTCTCCTCATAAGACCCTGCAAAACATTTTTATAATAATCTTGATTTCAATGCACAAAGTAATGCCAAGAGAACAAATTATTAATCAACAAATATAGTCTATGACAACAAATATGTATTGTCTTTCATATATTGAAATCTTTTTATAGGTCACAACAACAACTTTAGAAGTTGGACCAAAAATTTTATGCCCTCTGCATGTGGACTATCAAAATAAATCATGTTTCTATCTTTTCACAGTCTTCTTGAAGGCTGAAGACTAGAAATCCCTACCATTATGAATCAGTAAGCTTAACTTTTTCAACACCTATCATGGTCAAATGTTATTTCACCCAGCTATTCACCTTAATAGGGTACCACAATCATGTTTTCTTAAGTATTTATTGTCTTTTGATAAGACCCTCAAATGAAATATGGTGTACAGAGTCTATAAAACCAAAATCATCATTTAGGAGTGTTGTGGAAGGCCTTGAAAAGTTAGATCCTTGAAGCATGTTTTCTTAAGTATTTATTATCTTTTGATAAGACCCTCAAATTGAACCTGTCACACTAGCTACTGACTCTCAAAGCACTTGCCTTCATTGCATGAATATCATTCTCTTCATGAGTGTATCATTAAGTGACTTGATTTTTAGTTCTTAGTTCATGATTGATCTCTCTTATAACCCCTATTGAGCCATAGTGTCCTTTGCATCCAATCTTTACTTCAATCTATCATGAAACTGATTTCATGGCTTTCTATCCTAGCTCATCATTATTACTTCCTATTATTTTCTTCTTGGCTATCTTTCCTTTTTGGGCTCCTTCATGCATTGTCTCTTGTCTATGTAAAGCATTTGTTAAGAAAAGTGTTCTTCATAGTATCTTTTGAGACAATCAATCTCACTACTTTTCCATTGCAGACCATGATTGTTTTGAGACAATCAATCTTTGTAGCAATATGACTACTCGGTAATAGTGATTGCATACTCTGAGAATCAATAAATTCATCTATCGATGACAGTGAATGGACCTCTTCTAAATATTTTTATGTTGAAAGTGTTTCTACCAAACATGGAAACCTAGGTGAATGTAGAGATAATGCTTAAAAATCAAAGAGGATTGTAGGAAAAAATGAAAGACATGATGAAATTAGGAACCCTGCCAAATATTGACAGATAACCCTATTTAAAGATAGCTACCCCTACTGATATAACAAAGACTTTAAACTAAACCTGCTACTATTAATCCAACTCAACCAAGTTTTGGAAGGAAAAAACATGAAGGATGAAGAAAGAATGGAAGGAAATTGATGAATGAAATTCCTGCATACAAACTTGATTCTTTTTAATTATAATTCTAATCTAACTCCTGGTTAGGTGGAAGTAAGAGATGCTTAGTTTCAATCCTATGCACTATGAAAATTTAAACTATAATTAGTTTGTGAAAAAATTATAATAGAAGTGTTTCTATCCAAGCATAGGCACACTACACATCATGGAAAGCAATTGCGTAATGATGCATGTCATGAAAGTCATAGCCTAGTTACTGAACTCACAAAGTATAAGAAAATTTCACCTCAATGGTTAGGCAGGTTAGTCCCAGTCTCTACCATGTTAATGTCATTAAAAAAATATAAAAAATTAAGGCCTATGAGATTTTATGATAATGTTCTATTTGAAATAGGGTGCTCAAGTTAACAATGAAATAAAAAAATCCATGCTTGTATTCATATGATTAGGAGATGTTTCTTTGTGTTTTCATTACTTAAGAGAAGCCTATATATGGAGGTTGTTGGGAGTTCCCTTTGATCTTCAACTTGTAGATTTATACTTTGATGGATAACTTTAATATAACTTTGACTCTATCACCACTCCAAAGTCTACAAGGAAGAGGGCCAATTAACAAGGATCAACAAGGAGATCCTCCTACACTTTGAGCATAAATGCTCAGGTGGGTGTACCCTTGACTCACTTCTCCAAAGGAGTCTCAAAACAATTTACAACTATACCCCTTACTAACTGATTGAAAGATTTTATCATTTAATTTGTGTGTGTGTGTGATTGATGATGAATGACCTCCAGAGAATGGACTAGTGCATTAATCAAGGGAAAAGAGTCACCTAATAATACATATCAACTGACCCTTAACTTAAACAGACTTGAATTTATGATAAGTGCTTTGCCTAGTACCCTTCTCACTCACATATCAGGACATCAAATCCTTATCTAGCCATGAAATCACTGAAACTACTTGAAAGACTTTAATCCTAACTTTGTTAGGAACTCAAAGATAATTTCAAAATACTCTTTGTTTACCATATGATAACCCACCTTGTGAAATTAACATATATGAGCTCAATAAAAAAACAAGAAGACATACAGAAACATGAGATTGGAATCCAAATGTATTCTCATTAAAATTTACAAGATAAATACATTATCAAACAACAAAATGCAAGGAAACAGACTCTAAATCTAAGCTCTCCCTGTTCAGTAAATTAACATCAACAATCAGGGACCAAAAAGAAAGTTTTGGAACCCTCACTAAGTCAAAAATCCTACAATATATATTCCCTAGTCATCTTGGAAACCCAAAACAGGTTGCAACAAGCTACGGATGACTAGGGTCAGGGTTTCAACCAACCAACCAACTAGAAACAATCACAAATTTATTATAGGGGAAGAAACCCAAGCAACTAGGAGAAAATAAATCCCGAATTGATCCTCAATCATGACAAATTATCTAAGAAGGTACTAAGAACCTTGAAAATGCCCAATTTGTCAACCTGTTCGGCCACCTACAACATGCCTCGAGCACAAAAAACATAGTACAAACCCTTGCAAATGATCATCGAACACCCTGGACCACACTGTAATAGCAAGCACCACCAAACAAATCAAATCTGACTGTGAAAGCATTCAATTTTAGTCCTTTTGGTCACACGAAACCCTTTACAAATTTGAATTTGAAGTCAAACAGTCATATCCATGGTGCCTACAACATATCAGCAGTCAATATTTGAATTCAGATCAACTTTATATCATGACCGTTTGATCACTCCCTTTTGCGGGTGTTTTGATTTACCTTTTATAGGAACCCTAGTTTACATTTAGTGACCATGCGACCAAAGCTATTTCCTGTTCATGAAATGAAAACACTAACCCACCTTTAACTCCATGACTTAGCGAACAAAGGAAACCTAACTCATCTCAGCTACATCTGGTGAACTGGCTACTGAAGAGTTTCATCAGTACGCAAGGAACTTTATCTATCTGCCAACTAGTTTAGCAATTACATGAATACACACTCGCTAAATCACTAGTCAATTTAGAGTACCACCATCTCATTTCTCAAATTTTCAAAAACCTTTGAACATTTTTTGGACCACCAAAACTTATCCCAATCGCCAAAAGACTGAGGAAAATCACTGGGCGCACATCAAGAAGATCAACAGTCATCACGTCTTCGTATGTGTCAGAGAAAACCTTTCAGATCTTGCACTGACCGTCAATGCTCTGCAAGTGTCATAACTACTGAACCTTGAAAAACCTGGCCCCACTAACATAATCCAATTCATCACCATGTGGATGAATGAAAAATAGACAACTCAGCATACCATGGCACATAAAAACCATATGGAAATCAGACCCACCTTTATACTACCACCTAAGAATAAAGTAACATCGATGGCTGGCGTAAGATCTCATAGCTCTAACACATCTCATGAGAACTTACGCCAATCATTGATCAACTATGGATGTCAGAATCCTCTGAGTCTTTATAAAACTAGGTCTCACTAACAGCATACCCAGTCATTCACCTGTGGACCAATCATAGCTTGCCATTTGTACTTACATGTCACCTTGGACCCACCTGTTTGAAGCACCATGTCATAAAGAGAATCAACTGTCATCTTAAGATCGCATAGCCCTGACACATCTCATGAGAACAAGTGCCCACCAATGATTAAGATGGAAAGAAAAGCCAGGCCCACAGACCACACGTACATGTGACTAAAGAAAAGAAACCACCACACCAAGTCACTAGTAGCTAAGAGATAAGCTTCTAGGAATAGGAGAATGTGTGAACACTGTGTTTACCCAATCATCAAGAGAAAAGATATAACCGTTGGGAACTAAGTGAACCAGTGACAAACATGCATTCGCTAAATCATTTGAACAAAAAGACTAACCACCTGGGGATTAAACAAATAAGTGACCAATGGGGAAAAGAAATGTGCACATGCATTTTAGATCACTTAAGGGGCCCGAGAAAGGTAAAGACAAATTAGAACAGGGCCAAGGCATTCTTAGGGTTTTTGAACAGAACAGTTAGATTATGAATTTTTGCAAGGGTTTCAAAGCCAGGGATACAAAAATGACTGTAGGGACTAGAATTTCATGCTAGGGCCATGAATTCTTTGTAAGGATAGACCAGATAAAAAGATAGAAAACCATGGAAATTCTTTCAAGTACTAACAGTGGCTCTATCTAGGGATGTGTGGCTCTTGTAGGCACAATAAGAATCTACAATCACTAGTTATAGCATACCATCCCACTGAAAAAATTGACAACATAGAGCAATAGGACCAAAACCCTATAGACCAGGACAAAACAGGACAGGGGCAAGCAACTTATTTACCTAATTTACAACATATACAAACCTAACTACTATTCATGGAAATAGAATACCTTCAACTGAAGTATTTCTTCAAGAATTGTCCATGAACTGGCAATTCTTGAACTTCACCATTTAACTCTTTCACAATGTATGAATCTCGGCCCCATTTTTCATGAATTTGATAGGGCCCTAGCCAGAGTGGATCAAAATTTCCATGTTTTCCTTTATCCTCCAATCTAGCATTCCAAATTAACACCAAATCACCAGGTCCAAACTTCCTCTCAACAGCCTTCTTATCATATAAATTTTTAACCTACAACTGCAATCTGGCATTTCTTGCAACTGATTCTCTCTTGATTTCATCTAGCCTGATGAGGTCTTAATCCTTAAATGCATCTCATCATCTATGTCATCATCATGTAATTGCACAAATTTATACATTTCCAATATATTATTCTGAGGCATTCTTGCATGTATTCCATATACTAAGTCAAATGGTGAACAACCAATTGTCTTCTTCATAGTTACCCTATCAGCCCATAGAGCTAATGGAAACTTTGAATTCCATGCCTTCTTATTTGTTCCAAGAATCCTCCTGAGGATCTTAATCAAACTCTTATTAGTAGATTCTTCCTGTCCATTTCCTTGTGGATGATAAGGTGAGGAATTAGAAATCTGAATTCCTAAACCTTTGCAAAAGTTCTTATATTTAGCAGACCTGAAGCACATGGCATTGTCACTTACTATTCTCTTAGGGCAACCAAACCTTGTAACAATATTTCTCAAGAGAAAATCAATTACCACCTTACTAGTTGGATTTCTTATAGGTACAACCTCTATCCACTTTGTAAACTAATTAGTGGCAACCAAGATCCATGAGTGTCCTCCACTTGACTTGTTTGGTATCTCCCCTATGAAATCAATTCCCCATTGTTGGAAAGTAGCCTGTACTTCTACTAGTTTTAATGGCATATTTCCTAAAAAATTAAGCTTACCAGAGAACCTTTGACAAGCATCACATCTCCTTACCAATTGTTCTACATCCTTAAAGATTGTGGGCCACCAGAATCTCACTCTCAAGATTTTATGAGTAGTTGTTTTACCTATATAATGCCCACCACAAACTCCCTCATGCATTTCTTTTAGCAACTTGTTAGCCTAATTTTCATCTACACATTTCAAAAGTATGCAATCTAAGTTCTTTCTATACAATTTACATTTCACAATTACATATTTGATGGCCTATAATTTCAATGTCCTCTTCTGATTATCATTCTTTCTTGCTGGACATCTCATATTTCTCAAGTAGTAAATAATATCTTGATACCAGATACAATCATCCATATCACATGTATAATCAATTTTAGAATGATTTATCTGATTTGCATCAAGATTGGATTGAGCCATCAATTTTTCCAATCCTTGTCCTCTAACCAACTTGGTAATCTAGACATCAATGTTGAATTCTTGGATCCTATTGATCCATCTCCATCTTCTCCCAGACACCTCTTGATGTGAGAAAATATGTTTGATAGCTACACTTGGCACAAAAGCAATCACAACTGCCCCCATCAAATAATCCCTAAAAGCCCTAATTGCCTTCACAAGTGCATATGCTTGTTTCTCATTTATGTCATACTTCAATTCAACAGCCTGCAAAGATTTACTGAAAAATGCAATAGGCTGCTCAAAACCATCCTTATTCTTTTGTAACAAAACTGCAGCAATAGTGTGAAAAGATGAAAAGGAAAAGATGTGCATTGGGACATTATAATCAGGTGCTTTAAGCACTGGTGCATCTTTGATAGCCTACTTGATATTTTTGAAAGCCTCATCAGGCTCACCATCCCAATTGATTACAGATCCCTTCTTCAACATCTTGGATATAGGTCTAGTAACCTCTGCAAAATTTGTCACAAACCTCCTCAAGAAATTGACCTAACCAAAGAAGGACTAAATTCCTTTAACATTCTTTGGTCTCTAAATTTAATCAATAGCTGCTACCCTCTCAGGGTCAATTCTCACTCCTTGCTTTCCAACCAAGTGGCCAAGCAACCTACCTTCAGTGACACAAAATGCAGATTTCCTTGGGTTTAATGAAATGCTATATTCCAAAGCCCTCACAAATATTTTCTCTAAATGAGTATAGTGGTCTTCTTCCTTCTTGGAATAGGTAGTTAAATCATCTTGATAGACAACAAGGAAATCATTTATGAAATCTGAAAAGGCAACATTCATTGCCCTCTGAAAAGTAGCACTAGCATTTGTGAGACCAAAAGGCATTCTCACATAAACATATGTCCCCCAAGGTGTAGTGAAAGCTATCTTGAATTGTTCTGATTCCTTGACAATTACTTGATTGTAATGAAAGAAACCATCCATCATAAACATCAATTCTAATCTGGTCACTCTCTACAACATAGCTTCCATATTGGGTAGACAATAGTTATCCTTCAATGAACTGATGTTCAAATTCTTGAAGTCCACACAAAGCCTGATGTCACCATTTTTCTTCCTCACAGCTACAAGGTTTGAAACCCAAGAAGAGTGCCTAATAGGCTTGATAATTCTAGCATCTCTCAGCATCATTAAGTCTTCCTAAATCTTGGGTACCAAAGTGGGATTAATAGGCCTTTGTTTTTGCCAAAAAGGTTTAGCATCTTCTCTCAAAGGAATGATATGATGAAATAAGTCTTCTCTATAAACCTTTAGGTCATCATATGACCAGGCAAAAACATGCCTAAATTTTCTCAATAATTCAATCAAATATTTTCTCACATTGTGATACATGTCCCTACCAATGTATACACTCTTAGGTGCCTCATGTGTTCCAAGATTTATCTCCTCTAGATCAGCATGATCTTCTATTTTGATATTCTTTCGAACTCTATCTTGGTTATCAAAGACAGTCTCCAAAACAACAAGCCCCTTGGGCACCTTGTTAGTTCTAAGTTGAACAAATTCATTGCCAAAGACAACCTCCTTTCCTTCTACTAGCTCATCCAAGGCTGAACAATCAAATTCCTGGCCATGATACTGATCTTCACAACTCATAAACTTCAAGATATCATTATCATCATCAAAAACTTGCCAATTTTCAATATTGTCTGCTACACTAGGCCTAGCCTAAATTTCAACTTTAGAAATACTGGTAAATGTAATATCACTGGGAGTGATTTCTATATTGGCTAACAAATCAGCCATCTTATTGTTACTCCTATCCTTCCACTCAATATTGAAGGCATCAAAATGTTCAATCAAATCCCAAACTGCATTCCCATATTGTTTAAACCTTTTGTTCTTGGAAGCATATACTGACTTGACTTGGGACACCACCAACTCAGAATCACCAACAACACTTATGCACTTAATACCATGTCTTTGTGCCAACCTCAATCCTAACAATAATGCCTCATATTCTACTATATTGTTGGTACAAAAGAAATTCAATGTGAAATAAAATTTGTAGGTGTTTCCACTAGGAGAAATAAGTAAAATACTAGCTCATGTTCCATCTTTGTAATTTGCACCATCAAAGTACATTACCCACAAATCACCCTTCATAGAATTAACACTTACCTCAACAAAGATAGGTGACAAAATAGGTTCCTTCTCAAGTACAAGGATCTCTGCCCTAAAAGCATTAATATCAGTATCCACAAAACATGTAGTCTCATTGTCAATGTTCCTCTCAATCATGTGGCATACTCTTGGCTCTCGATCAATCTTGACAAACTGATCATCAATCTTGAAAGTGGCATAGGATGGATCACACTATAAAATTCCACCCATGGAAAGACTCCATCTTCTAGATAGCAGCATGCCATAATGAGGAGGGATGTCCACCACCAAAACACTCATTGTTAAAACTTTCTTTGGATATGCTACCAGCCTATATGGCATTGCATTGATAGTCCCAATAACTAGTACCTCCCTCTGATCCATTGCACAACATCTGCCTTGAACTGCATCAACTTTAAGGCCCAACTTCTCCATGATCTTAAAGGGCATGATAGTATTAGAGGCACCACTATCACTCATACAATTTCTTAGTTTCATTCCATTCACAAGGACACTTAAAAAGAATGGATCAATGTTTTCAAGGCTAGCATTGACACAACTGTCCAAATATATAGGAGGAATTTGAGACATAGTTCCCTGAGTAGCAACACCTTTCAAAGCTTTATCCTGAGACCGATTGCATGCAACATCATTGTTATGAACATTATCTACCCATGCAATAGCTCTATCTTTGTGTTCAGGGATTCTCAACAATTCTGACAATGGAACCTTGACTATAATTTGGGACAATACAGATAACATATTAACAGGAGTAGAGCAAGGAATCTCAATCTACACTACCTTAATGTCCTTTTTCTTATCTGATACATTAGGTGTCTTGGCCACCCTCATTTTTTCAATCTTAGCCATTGTGTTAACTAGCTTCTCAATCTCATTAGAAAATATTTCAACTCCAACTCCCTTAGGCTCACAATTCTTACATTTTACATTCTTGAATTTCACCATGTGATCACCTTTTGATTTGTTCTTATTAGGTTCTCCAGAGTTGGTACTCTTTATAAACATTCCTGTAGTTTTGTCATTTGTATTCCTTGCCACCATGCCTCTAGTTTGCACTTGGGCAATCATTTTTGTAGTAATCCTATCCATCTCTTCTCTAGAAGGTCTTCTTAAATTTAGTGGCTTAGAAGAAAATTTCATGTTACATGTTTTCTTATCAATGTCTTCACTATCATAAAAAACCTCTTGATGAAAAAGGGCCTGATTCTATCTCTTCATATTTACATCTGCTTCTTCATCAAAATTAGAATAATCTTCATATCCTAGATATGAAGTAGCCATGTTGCATCCAAAATCATCTTGATTTTCTTCTTGATCTATCTCCTCATTGCCACAATCTTGATTTGCAGCCATAGAATGTGCAACCACACAATGCTCTGCAGAATGAGGGGACTGGCACGCAACACACCAAGGTATGTCCTCCATGACATTTACTGAAGCTTTTTGTAGAGGGTCAGGGACACCTCTATCATTTTTTCCTCTTGCAACAGGGACAATAGGTATTCCATCCTTCCATTGGGTGTTGTAGGGGTAGTTCTACAATCTATTCTACTTATTGAAACTGTTGTTGAACTGAGGCCTTTCATTGGTAGGAGCACTGATGTTCTTGTTTGTAGGTGCCTTCAAATCCTTCAATGCATTGAGCACCTTATCCACTTTATTTTCTTCTTGCCTCCTAGTTCCAACATTCCTATCATTTTTTATTTTGTATTTCCTATCCCCAAACAACTTAGGGTCATCTCTCTTCCCACCCAATTTCTCTGATATTTTCATATTATTCTCAATATTGACAGCAATCCTAAAATCATCTCTAAGAGTTATTGGTTCTTTGTCCCTCAATAAATATCCCATCTTTCCATCACATGCATTGAAATATGTGGTCAGACAGACATTGTCATCTAACCACATAACTTGGAACAACTTATGCATACCCTTCTGAAATCCATGTTGAATTCAGCGACAGATTCATTCTAATTTTTCCTTATGGTATTGAATTCATTCAACATGAAACTAGCATTAGGCCTGTCACCATACTACTCTTTAAAACATCTCTCAGAAGAATCCCAAGTATCAATACATTTATCAAGAAGTCTCTTAAACCAATCTCTAGTATCCTCCATTAGAGATTGAACAAACAATTTCATAACTACATCCTCATGCTCTACCTCATAATCATTAAGCATATCAACAAATAACCTAAGATTCTCCTCACAACTAATAGCATTGTTACCAAAAAACTTAGGTACCTTATGTCTTATATCATTTGGAAAAGCATTTGGGTAGCCTAGTATCCCATCAAAACTGATTTGCTTATAGCCTTCAAGCTACATAGGTTTTTTTTGAAATCCTACACTAGTGTTCCCACTAGAATTATTATTTTTATCTTCATTCCCACCCACTTGCACATTTGACTGTCTATTAGGATCAACAAATGATTTGGTAGATACATTAGGAATTAGATTACTAGTAGTAGCATTGCTAGGTGGAATAGTAGTGTTCATAGATGGCATACCTAGTTCAGTAGCAGAAGGGTCATGAACATTAGCTGATGAAGCCCTCAAAAACTAGATCTTTCTTCTTTTCTCTGCAATAGTAGCATCAACTTTGGCTCTTTCCAACTCTTGAGCAAGAGCTTCATCCTCTCTTCTTTTACATTCTATCTTTGTCTCCCTATTTGATTTAGGTGGTGGGATCCCTGGTATTGTCATTGGTTTGCTTGCTTGGACACCCACCATCTTCTGCTTTCCTTTTTCATTAATAACCACAATAGGCCTAGTGATCTCATGTTCATTCCCACCCTTAGGAAAAGGAGCATAACTTTGCACTTGTCTGATCACAAGGCCCTCTTCATCAAACTCATGATCTTGCAACAAGCGTTCCTTCTCACTTCTTAGAGCTTCAAGATCACCAAAAACATCATGCTGCAACACCCTAGGAGTAGAAGCAAGCATCCTATTTCTCTCCTTCATTTCATTAATCTTTCTAAGGAGAGACTGTCTTTCTATTAGAGCATTCACCTTTTCAGCCTCTCTCTCCTCTTGTAACCTCTTATGTATGGCATCTTGCTCTGCCAACTACAACCTAAGTGCATTTAGGTCATGTGGATCTATCATGTTGTCTTCAGAGCTTGATGACACTTCCACATCAGTAGGATGCTGATATGGAAAATGCACTTGTCGTTGTCTCATAGGCTGCCTTCTGAAATTATCTTCATCAAGAACTAAATCAATCTCCAAACCCATCTCTCTAGCTTGTTCATCTTGACCTATAGGCAATGGACCCTTGTCTTGAAATATAGCCTCTGGGGTATCATAAAATTTATCTTTAGAGCGACCATCATCTGATCTAGAAACTCTATCCTATGAATTTTCCTCACTTGAGGAAACATGTGGTGCTCTTCCTCTGGTATTTCTTTGTTCTCTTACAGGAGCACTACTAGACTCACCATTCCTCTTGATCCAACTCTTCTTCTCCTATCTAGGCAGTTGTTCTAGAGTTACCTCTAGATTTTTTCTGATAGAGGACCCAGCATTCCTTCTTTTGTCCATCTTTTACAATCTATAGCACTGGTTCTAACCTCTTTGAGTCACCACTCACCAAAGTCAGAGATCTTTATCTGAATACAATAGGAAAACAAGAGTGCACTTTTGAAAACTTTTATCTCTAGACTCTCCCTAGTAGAGTCACCATTTTGTTGGTCACTCGGATGGGTAAATCAATCTGGTCAACAAAATATTTTGAATATAACAATGTAACCCAAACCATGGATCCTAATAGATATTCTTCTTCATTGTTGTTCTCCCCAGCAGAGTTTCCATTTTGTTGGTTCTTCCCTTTGATCTTCAACTTGTAGATTTATACTTTGATGGATAACTTTAATATAACTTTGACTCTATCACCACTCCAAAGTCTACAAGGAAGAGGGCCAATTAACAAGGATCAACAATGAGATCTACCTACACTTTGAGCCCAAATGCTTAGGTGGGTGTACCCTTGACTCACTTCTCCAAAGGAGTCTCAAAACAATATAAAACTATACCCCTTACTAACTGATTGAAAGATTTTATCATTTAATTTGTGTGTGTGTGTGATTGATGATGAATGACCTCTAGAGAATGGACCAGTGCCTTAACCAAGGGCAAAGAGTCACCTAATAACACATATCAACTGAACTTTAACTTAAACACACTTGAATTTAGGATAAGTACTTTGCCTATTATCCTTTTGACTCACATATTAGGACATCAAATCCTTATTTAGCCATGAACTCACTGAAACTACCTGAAAGACTTTAATCCTATCTTTGTTAGGAACTCAAAGATAATTTAAAAGTACTCTTTGTTTACCATATGATAACCCACTTTGTGAAATTAACATATATGAGCTCAAGAACAAAACAAGAAGACATACACAAACATGATATTGGAATCCAAATGTATTCTCATTAAAATTTATAGGATCAGTACATTATCAAATAACATAATTCTAGGAAACAGACCCTAAATCCAAGCTCTCCCTATTCAGTAAATTAGCATCAACAATCAGGGATGGAAAATAAAGTTTTGGAACCCTCACTAGGTCAAAAATCCTCCAATATATACTCCCTAGTCATCTTCGAAACCCAAAATAGGTTGCAACAAGCTATAAATGACTAGGGTCAAGGTTTCAACCACCCAACCAACTAGAAATGGTCACAAATTTATTATAGGGGAAGAAACCCAGGCAAACAGGAGAAAACAGATCCCGAATTGATCCTCAATCATGACAAATTCTCTGAGAAGGTACTGAGAACCATGAAAATGCCTAATTTGTCAACCTTTTCGGCCACCTGCAACATGCCTCGAGCACAAAAAACATAGTACAAACCACTGCAAACAATCATGGGACACCTTGGACCACACTGCAATAACAAGTGCCACCAAACAAATCAAATCTGACCGTGAAAGCATTTAATTTTAGTCCTTCTGCTCGCATGAAACCCTTTAAAAATTTGAATTTGTAGTCAAACGGTCATATCCATGGTGCCTACAACATATCAGTGGTCAATATTGGAATTCAGATCAACTTTATATCATGACCATTCAATCTCTCCCTTTCGCAAGTCTTTTGATTTACCTTTTATAGGAATCCCGGTTTACATTTAGTGACCATGCAACCAAACCTATTTCTTGTTCATGAAATGAAAATAGTAACCCACCTTTAACTCCATGACTTAGTGAACAAAGGAAACCTAACTCATCTTAGCTACATCTGGCGAACTGGCGACTGAAGAGTTTCATTAGTTCACAAAGAACTTTATCTTTCTGCCAAATTGTTTAGTGATTACGCGAATACACACTCGCTAAATCACCAGTCTATTTAGAGTACCCGCCATCTCATTTCATGAATGAGCGAAAACCTTTGAACATTTGTCAAACTGCCAAAACTTATCCCAACTGCCAAAAGACTGAGGAAAATCATCGGGCCTACATCAAGAAGATTGACGGTCGTCGCATCTTCACATGTGTTAGAGAAAACCTTTCAGATCTTGCACCGACCATCGATGCTCTACAAGTGTCAGAACTACTGAACCTTGAAAGACTTGGTCCCACTGATAGAATCCAATTCATCACCACACAGATGAATGAAAAGTAGACAAATCAAGATACCATGGTACATAAAAACCATCTGGCAATCGGACCCACCTTTATACTGTCGCTTGAGAATAAAGTAACATTGACGACTGGCATAAGATCTCATAGCTCTGACACATCTCATGAGAACTTATGCCAATCATTGATCAACTAGAGATGTCAGAACCCTCTTAGTCTTCAAAAAACCTAGTCCCACTAACAGCATACCTAGTCATTCACCCGTGGACCAATCATAGCTTTCCATTTGTACTTACGTGTCACTTTGGACCCACCTATTTGAAGCACCATGTCATAAAGAGAATCAATGACCATCTTAAGATTGCACAGCCCTAACACATCTCATGAGAACAAGCGCACACCATTGATTAAGATGGAAAGAAAAGTTGGGCCCGCAGACCATGCAAACAAGCGACTAAAGAAAAGAAACCACCATGCCAAGTCTCCAGTAGTTAAGAGATAAGCTACTAGGAACAAGAGAATACATGAACACTGTGTTCGCCCAATCGCTGAGAGAAAAGATATAACCACTAGGAACCAAGCAAACCAATGACAAACATGCATTCACTAAATCATTTGAAAAAAAAAGACTAACCACCAGGGGATTAAATGAATGAGCGACCAATGGGGAAAAGAAATGCGCATATGCATTTTAGATCACTTAAGGGGCCCAAAAAAGGCAAAGACAAATTAGAATAGGGCCAAGGCATTCTTAGGGTTTTTAAACACAATGGCTAGATTATGAATTTTTGCAAGGGTTTCAAAGCTAGGGATACAAAAATGATTACAGGGACCAGAATTTCATGCTAGGGCCATGAAATTCTTTGCAAGGATAGACTAGATAAAAAGATAGAAAGCCATGGAAATTATTTCAAGTGCTAATAGAAGTATGGAGTCCTACAATGTTATTCAGTTTCCCTAGTTATTTACTTGATTTTATTTATTTAAATCTACTCTTTACAAAAAAAATTCTATCTATACACCCTCTATTGCTATTGTAATGGCAAAGCATCAGAATCATCCATTTCTAAACTTTGATTGGGTACAATAAATGTCCCTTTGTGTTGAGAAAATTATAGTTGAGAAAATGGTTGTTTAGTAAAGATTTGTATCCATAGGTTGCAAACAAATCATCCTTTTTCCACCAACGAGTCATTCCATTCAAGAAAGACCATGTCTGATGATATCAATGCACAAAAAAATAGGGAGACAATTGCTAGACTGTGGTCTAACTTAAAAAGAAAAGGTGATGGAAAATGTTATTGTCCTTGCAAAATTTGTAAGGGATTAAAGACTCGAAGATCTATAATCAAAACAACTGAAGAACATTGTAGGCAACATGGTCATATTGAAGGGGGAAACAAATTTCATCCATTGGTAGGTATTTTAATAATTTATAAAATACATAAGACATGATTTGGTGATGACATCATGGTCATGGTTAATATAAGGTCATCATTTCCATATAGGTCAACATCCCTGAGTTTCATGTTATGGACCATGACAATCCGTAGAATGTGGATTTCCAAATGAGGGAACATGGAGGTGTGAATATAGAAGTAGAAGGTAATGATACCATGGAAGAAGAGCATGGTGATGAAGAAGATCAGGATGATCAAGATGATGATGATGATGATGATGATGATGATGATGATGATGTTGACACAGAGCTTGATGTACCTATACTTGAGAAGGCACACAAGCCCCTATATGAAGGCTCCTAAACAATTCTTTTTGCCGTTGTATTGTTGTTGGTGAACTTGAAGGTTATGAATGCTTTATCCAACATAGAAATGACATGTATGTTAAGGTATGTCATCTTTTTTCATTATTTTAGTCATATTTCCCTTACAATTAACATTGGGCGAATCATGTAGCAACTAATATTCTTTAAATTAACAAATTATATTTTTGGTCATAGGTTGATAGGTGAGTATTTGTTACCACCATCAAACATTCTACCTCACTCGTACTGAGAATTATCTGCCACTATGAAAGATATTGGAATGGAGTATCAAACAATACATGCATGTCTGAATGATCATATTATATATCATAAATAGCATGAATTTGCAACAGAATGCCCTATTTGTCATATTAGTAGATATCAATCATATTGAGTAACAAAAAAGGTGCCTCGCAAGGTTCTTCAGCTTATTCCCATTATTCCACGTTTGTAACGATTATTCAAGTGCAATAGCTTGGCACAATTTATGGATTACCATGCATGCAATATAAGTCAAGATGACATTATGTGAATGGCTATGGATGGTTCAGCATTTAAGGAAATAGAGGAAAAATTACCACACTTTAAAGAATAACCTTGTAATCTCAAGCTTTCATTGGCAACGAACGGTGTCAATCCATTTGGAGAGATGAGATCTACTTACTCGGTGTGACCATTTTTTGTTATCAACAATAACATTCCTCCTGGGTTGTCCATAAAGAGGGAGCAAATAATGTTGGCACTAATTGTTCTAGGTATTTTTTTATTTAATGGTCATCTAAATTAATTTATTATTAATAATCCATCAAAATGGTCATAATAATTATGTAATATTTTTGTTCATTCAACTAGGTAAGTACCATGTTAAAGATATCAATGTATATATTGAGCCCCTTATCAATGAGTTGATGGTGTTATGGAATGGGGTCACTATGTATGACATCTCTAGACCAATAGGACAAAGATAATTTCAATTTCATGCAATGCTTGTATGGACAATATATGATGCCCTTGGGCTAACATATTTTTGTGGTATGTTCTCTTCTTAACACCTCTTTTTTGGTATGTTATAATGATAACACAAAGTTAACACATTTAATCCAATTATACATGATCTTGTAGGTCTTCAGACAAAGGGAAAATTTTCATGTCCAGTTTGTGGTCCAATGATGAAATCTTGTCATTTAAAAAGTTTAAGAAAGCAGGTGTTCGATGAGAATAAACACTTTCTCCATAGAAATCATAAGTACCAAATTACCAAAAAATATCTTTTCAATGGGAAAGAAGAGACTACATCAAAGCCACGGAGAATGACACAGCGCCTATGGAAGTTGGCATACAATAAAATAAATCGTCGAGGTTATGTCATTCCATCTGATGGTTTTTGTTTCAAATTTATAGTTTGATATTGTGTTTTGCTTACTAATGATGTAATTGATACTTGTGAAGGTCATCAAGGCATCAATGACCAACTTCCAAAAGGACTAAAAACTTATCTTACACAATTTACTAGGTTGTCATACTACGAGCAACTCCCAATCGTGCATTTGTTTGATCCTATGCACATTGGAAAGAATGTAACAGAGACATTATGAAAAATCTTGGATGGAAGGCGTGACAAAGACCAAATTGTCAAAATTTGTAGTGACATTGAAGAATCTAACCATGTAATGAAAAATGTCATTCGATCAAATAACCATGGAGACTAGATTGATACAAGTGCCCTTAGTTGGTTATTGTTGGAGTAGTAGAGAAATGCTATAAAATAAATCATAAAAAAAATATGATTTCCCATAGGATTTGATGTGAACATAAACGATCTCATATCAAAGAAAAGTGAATTTGGGCTAGGGATGAAAATACATGATTGGTATACATTTATTAAGGTAATTCATGTTATTTTGTATTCACTATATATTTGTATACTGCATGTAGTTTTTATTTCATTCTTTTATAAAATATTGACAAGATCATTTTACAAATATTGCAGTATGTTCTACCTCTATCTCTCCCACACCACTTCACCAATAGTGTCAAAAAAGTTATATATGATCTTGGAAAATACATGAGGTGGTTTTCATCTAAAGAAATCAATAAAGAAGATATAAAATATTGGAAGAGAAAAACTCCTCTTCTTATGTGTGAAATGCAAAAGTGTCTACCTTCAAATTTTTTCAATGCACAAGAACACAACCTCATACATCAAGTTGAGGAGATTGAATTGTGTAGACCTGTACCAACTAGGTCAATCTGGATGGTTGAGAGGCACTTGAAATTTTAGAAAGGCTTGGTTTGACAAAGAGCACATCTTGAGGGTTCTATGGTGGAGGGATATATGGTATACAAGACCATGGTGTACATTAGTGAATATCTTCCTAAGTTTGCAGGAAAGATCCATGTAGATCATATTTGGGATCCCAACTTCATTAACAAATTCAAAGGGGAGTACTTGATGGGAAAAGGTAGATTGAGGAAAGTGAGAGGTAAATCTAAGATGTTATTGTAGTTAATTAAATCTTATAAATCTTCAATATAAGTTATTTATAATTGGTGTATTTTTTTTGATACAGTTGGTCGAGAGTGGGATGCAATACATTTGTATGTTGTGAACAATGTTGATTGAATGATAGTATGAATTGAATAATGTCAACAAAATGGTTGCTCATTAACATGGGAAGGTGTTGCTTCATTGGTTAGAGAAGGTCATCGTAATGGAGATTTCAATGTTACGCCAATGGTAATTGATCTAGCACATGGTTTAAGAGGTGGAGAGGTACATACAAATTTATTAATGATCATGAATTGTATGTTTCGTATCAACTCACAATGCAAATAATTTACACATGCTTGAAAAATTAAAGGTCAAGCACCACAGAGCTATGTACTATCATGGCCACAAATTTTGGATAAAAAAGTTAGATGATACAAAGAAAACTTGTGATTCTGGGATAACTGCAGTTTTCAAGGTCACCAATATATCATCTAGAAATGACATACATCCTCAAAAATCTCAAAATCAATAATATGACATTGTGGATGATATAATTGAGTGTGACTTTAAATCCTTCAAAATAGTTCTATTCATCGTCAAATGGTACAGGCTACAACTAAATCAAAATGATCTAGATAGAACTGTTATTCAACATGATAATGGATTTACAATGATTAATACAAGGTCATTTGAGCCAGTTGGAGATAGGTCTTATATTTTTCCAAGCCAATGTGAGCAAGTGTTTTACTCAGAAGTTTCACATAAATAGGGTTGGTCATTTGTTGTTAGACATGATCCAAAAGGAAGGTCGATAAAGTATAATGTTGTGGAAGAAGATATTGAAGATAATGAAGATCAAGATGATGATGATGATGATGATGATGATGATGATGATGATGATGATGATGATGATGATGGTGATGATGGCGATGATGATGATGATGATGATGATGATGATGATGATGATGATGATGATGATGATGATGATGATGAATGACATAATTGAAATAATCAATGAAATGATTGACATGATTTATTGCTTTCAATTGTAATGATTACATATTTATTGTGTTCAATTCTAATGATTACAACATATGTGATTTATAATTACCAATATTTTGCTTACGATGCTCAATTAATTATTGTTGATATATGTATATATTGTGTTTTATTATCACCCTTTTGCAAACAAGTAATTTACTACAGACATCATCACCCCTTCTATTGACAATCTTGCACTCCATATATAAGGTAAATTTGTTCATGTTTATGATGTTGCATATTGTTCATGTTGTCTTCTAAGCTATTTGTAGCATACGTATCATATAATTTTTAGCTAACTTAAGATAAATGATTAACATATGCAGGAAATTTAACCCCTTTGGCATGGATCATGCACAGTGACATGGATCAGCAGGTATAAGTCAATAAATAGACATAATTTTCTTATATTCTTCTTATTTATCACTGAGCATGTATTTTATAAATAGACATATTATATAATCATATAATGTATATATAGACAAAGAAGAACCGTATAGAAATATAATTATACAATCACTTTCAACTTAGTATATTTTATATCTCTCATGTATAGACAAAGAAGAACTATACGTATGGGTCACGACTTGATTATTCTATATATATTATTTAAATATTATCAAAATTCTATTTGAAGTGGGAATGTGACAATATCTCATTTGATGGATTACAGGACCCACCAAATAGGTACTTGTCAGATCTATCTACATCGGATGAGAGAAATGAGGGAATGCTAGATGAAAGTTCTACATGTAGTACGGCTAAAATAGGGAGATCAACTAGAGGTCAAAAGATTAGAAAAATTTTTGATAAATGCATCCAATTTTTTCTTGCTAACGGGGGGTCATATTCTTATGATGATGAGACCAAAGACGACATCAAGGTGCCCTTTTGGTACACACACATTGAGAAAGAATGGGGACCGAATGAGCTACCTCCAATTAACACTGATTTTTGTGTTAATGAGAGGATATATGGCATTGCTCCATCCTCATTACATGGTTTGGGCCTATTTTTCATGGATGGGATAAAGTTATGTTACAACAAAGTTGTTGAATTGTTCAAGTATGTCCATCTGTGTTACAATTACAATGATTGGATGTAGATTGTTCAATATAAAAAAAGTATGCGTAGGTATGCACTATCAGCTAATTATATACAATGAAAAGAAAATGATCAAAGTAAAAGATTTGCAATGTACATTGATGGGAGACCAAAACTAATAGGTAATATTGTGGGTTTTATAAATAATACGTGACCTTCCTCAACTAATAAGCAACCGAATTGCATATTTGAGGCGCGTGAGGGGAATCAAGTTTTTGTATGTGCAATAAAATCAATAAGTGCAGGGGAAGAACTGCTAATAGATTACCATTTAAATTGCATAGATACAAACAAAGTTACTATCATGAGGGTGGTAAGTACTATATACCATTCTATTAATATTTTTTTTTCTTCTAAGTCTATTACTTTCAGTTCGTTGAAGTTTTTATATTTAATTTTTGTCATAGGACGATATGGATCCCGCACATGATAGAGGCCATGAGGATGCTCCTCCCACCCATTCTTTAGCAAGGGTAAACCTTATTAAAATTGTACAAATTAGATAGTTGAAAAATGTTATATTATTACGTTATTTTATTTATAATTTTTGAGTTTTTATGATAGTTTTACTGATATTCCTATCACAATTTGATGTTCAAGATAGGGGAAAAGCACCTGCAGTAAGTACAGAGGCAATAGCTACCCCTTCTGATGATGATATTGCAGAAATGCCTAATGTAACAATTATGTTGAAGAAAAAAATTAAAAAAATCAATTTAGAAATAATGAGAATTTTGGATGAAGAAAATATTCCAACTGAGGAGATGATGAAGAGGCTATCTGAATTGAGAGCACAAGCATGTCATTACGAAGTAAGTAGTAATGAATCTTTAGTTATAACAAAAGTTCAATAAAGTTTTATATTTTATACTCTTTTATGTTGTGAAGTAAAATATGTAATATGTGTTCTTGTTACAAGAATTTTTGGCAACTGATCCAGAACCTGGTCAAGGACAATGCGGTGAGGCCAGTACTAGTAGAGCTCTGGCCACCTCAGGTAAAATAATCCTTTAGTTGACAAGTTACAAGGAATTTTTTCTTTGGAACATTCAAAAACTTCTTAAATTAACTCTTACTTTTATTATTTCAAAATGTCTTTGCTAACAATGTATTGTTCAGGATATCAAGTGCAAGAGACTCCTCCTAAGAGGTCGATGGATGGTCCAATCGAGATTGTTGAGTGCAATGTTGGCAACAAGGGGCATACAAACATCGATGCCTTCATGGTCTATGCCACCTAGTAAATTCTTGTTTTTCTATATTTGGTTTTGTGTTAATTATGATTTGATAATTTGTACTTTAATCTTGGGTGCATCACATAGTGGATTATTTTTTTGGAGTAGGAGATACACTGGCAGCACCATCTGGTATGCTAGATACAAATCAAAGTACATGTATTGGTGATAATTCACCATCATTTCCTGGATCTACCTATGTTTCTAGCATGAGAGTTATGCAAACGTCATTGTTGATTGACAATAATGAATTGATGCCTTTAAAATGTCCTAAGCTTCTAGGTACTTTAAATAATTATTTTTTATATTGTAATATGCATTTACCTATTCGTAACGAGTTTTGGATTGATTATCCCATGACATTTTTTGCAGGAAATGATACATTTTATAAGAAGCTTTATGACCTCACACTGCATATATCCGGGTCCATCATACGTACAAGGTGGAACATCATAAGTGAACTAACTTTATCCCACTATTTTTTTTTCATATCATTAATTGGTATAGTATTTTTCCTTTCATTTGGGTCTTTTCTTTTACAAGCTATATCTAACAATTTTGTATTTTTTCTTAAAAGGTGGAACTTGTAAGAAAACAAATTAAAAGATCAGCTCGTTAAAGATTTAGAGCATGAGTTTGGTAATAATATTTTTGACGAGAAGAAAATTTTAGAAAGAGCTTGCAAACATCTTAAGACTATGAGGGACTCATATAGAAAGAGTCTCATCTAGAACCCAAAGTACGAGCGTCCTCCCTTTATTTTAGTGAGGGATTGGAATGAGTTCATTTTGGATGCAAAGGAGAAAGGGGATGCTCAAAGAGGAATTACACTAGCAAATGCGAGAAGGTATGCAATAGTATTAACTACTAGTAAAATGTAATAATGCACTAATTAGTGATCTTTATATCTATATCATCTAACATATTTCAAACTTTTCATAGGTTGTAGGACACATCAATGGAAACAAAGGCCGAGCTGCAAAAGATTGGGTAGCATAGACTTGGCTCTAGTGGATATTCAAAAATTAAAGCACAAATTGTAAGTAGTAGTAAATGAATTATAGAAAAAAAAATTATTTATAAAATGCAAATATTTTTGTTTAATCAAAAAATGCAGGGCTCTGATTTTAATTTAGAGGCCATGAAAGAACAAAAAAAAATTACCTTCAAGGAAGGCTATCAAGCCATGGCTGAATGCCTACGACAAGCTTCCACTGGCCCAACTGAAGAGTCTCCTACATCATGTGCACAAGTAAATATGCCAAAAAATATATTAGAAATTGAATACTTGATCAACAATCTATTTGATAATAATGTGCATGACATTGCAATGTAGCCTCTTAATCATGACATAGATCATACGCCGCATCATGAAGCCCCTGATGTGCATCATAGTGTCCATGGAGGTGCTCATTTTCTAGTTAAAACTAATTATGTAATTATTAATACAATTTAACATCTTAAATTAAAACTTGGTGTAACCTTTTTGTGTATATTTTAGAGGATACAGAATCATGTCATGCTGAACGAGTGCCGGAGGATGTTCAGACTGATCACCATGTAGATCATGTGGCACATTTAGGTAAAGAAAATCTATGTTTTGTTCTTTTAAATTAATTTTTTGATTTATAGTTCTTTTACTTAAATAAATACTTGTAATTCACTAATATAAAATGGTGTGAATTTAACTCATGAAGTAGTTGTTATTGTAGCAGACCCCCTTTGGCGCAACGGCCTTGTGTTCTTGAACAGATGAGGAGGAGACACAGGTTGGAATTAGAATCTGTAGAGGAGGGGAATGAGGAGGACATTGATCTTCCTCTTAGAAATTACATGATTGAAAAAAATAGCAAGAAACCCAAAAAGAAATGATTGTAATTAACATTTTTTGCTAATGAAAGAACATTGTCTTAATGGATGTAATTTTGTACTAGTAATGCTGATGAATGATGTGTTAATGAATTTTATGTGGTTAATGAATTATTCATGAATGTTGTGTGTTAATGAATTTTGTGTTAGTGAATTATTCATGAATGTTGTGTGTTAATGAATTTTATGTGTTAATGAATGTTATCATGTGATTATAATGATTTGAATGTTATATTTAAAAAATGGATGAATGAATGAATGTTATTAAATGTTAATGGGGAATTTAGAGTGATGTTAGGGGGGGGGAGGGACCAAATGAGCTTCCACCTGCATGTGGTTGGCCTTTTTTAGTAGAGAATATTAAACTATTCTCAAAACCAAGTGAAGCTCAAACTTTAAAGACAAGCTTAGTGTTAAGTCGAAATGAAGTTCTTCATTATAGGTACCTTTTAGTTTTTAAAGCACAATGTCATGTTTTAATATTGTGTAGTTTTTTTTCTTAAGTCAAAATATTCTTTTACTATAAGAACATAATTTATGACCATTTTAGTAACTATTCTAACATTGCTTTTATGACAAATCCTGTTTTGGCAAAGATGGTGATAAGGGGTGTTGTCTATTCCTTGGGAGATTAGATTGCACAGGTCTGTATCTCAAAATCATTTGCATGTGGCAGAAATGCATACTTACAACTATTTCATTCTACATTTTAAAACATTGATGACACTCTAGACACAAAATAATGCTCATCTTGTTGACTTGACAGTGCTATGAAGGAAAACCAATTTTTGAATTTGATCAAACCCAGATGTTCAGATCTGGTCTCCTTGGATTTAGTCTTCATGGTTCTTTGTCTCATTATTACTATCATCCTAGTGAGGTAACACATTTTCCTTTTTCTTAGTCTCTTACAGTTCATACTTGTTTAATTTCAATAATTTTTTGAGTTCCTTGCAAAAAGGGTATGACAAACAAATATGGTTATATAGGCTCTATTTCCTTTACTTGAACTTGATGTTATGATTTATCATTTGAAATTTTAATATTTTGATGTTGAACTTGAAGCCTATGATGATACAATGGTATGATCATGATGCTATGATTACATGTTTATAATGGTGTTCTTGTTGTTTATTTGATATTATGTGACACTCTAATTTGGATTCATTGATGAAGGGTGCTCCCCTTAATACCACAAACACATAACAGAAACAGAGAAACCACAACAATATGCAAGAACAGAAAATTGGCTTCTTATTATCTCCACAAATGTGGAATTACAAACTTTTAGAATTACAATATGCAAAGCCACATGGGCATTCCCTTACAATATTCTGTAGGACAAAGCCTCGAATCAATACCCAGATCTACTACCCAGAACTAGTCTGAACTGCCTAAGACAATAATACAGCCTTCCTTATATAGGCAATTATCCACCGCCTGGGAAGGTTCCAGAATTTTAGCCAATAAGGCCGACCAAACTTAGAATTATTTTATTTTACATTTCATTACATCATAGTCGGCTCAAAATAAATTTTGAAACCCGAACATAAATTTTTAAGAAAAATCATTTTCCGCCATTTCAGGTGACCCAACTTCCGAAGACCATAAGTCATCACCAGTTGACCTGATTGACTATTGTAACCCCCATTTTGGAAAGGGCAGCGAGGAGCTCTACAAGGCTTGAATTAAGCAAGCTTCATTCAGCCCAAAATTCGACCTCATTCGGGGCCTCTAAAGTCTTCAAAAACTGAGTTCAAAGTTTCTGTCCCCTGCTGCCAATACCGAAAATCTTCAATATCTTCCAATATACACTTGATCTGGCAATGAAACTTTACTGGCAGACTTATATGACCAAAATGAACCTCCAAGAAAGAAATCAGATCATTCTGAGCACATACGAAAAAATTACCAAAAATAGTAACTTTTCCATAAATAGCAGCTCTGCACTAAAATAGCCTTTATTGAATATAAAACATAAATATTTTTTTGGGTGATGCAAGATTGCTCTTACACCCAAGATGCTCCTGCATCATTCATGCTTATAGCCTATACCCATTCATAATGTTTCTCCAAATCATCCCTTTGTTGTTGCATCTTTGCTATCAATTTGTTTGCCATCTTCTATTGAGATTAAGGAGATAAGTAAGATCAAGGTTCATGAACTTCTAGAGCTTAATTTCTCCATGTGGACCCTTGTGTGAGTAGACATGCAAAATTTGAAGAAGGATTTAGATGAGAAACTCCGATACCACTAGGATTTGATACACAATAACGATGGTGCTCTGATGCTATTGACCTGAGGCCAAGTTTTGCTTGAAGGACAACACACTCAAATGAATTCACATTTGTTATAAACAAAAAATGAATATCATCTCCCTAAAATCCTCTTTATTTCCCTTTGCAATGGGTGAGCTTTGATACTACAAAAAAGAATTATATTGACCTCAAGTTCACTATTTTAGTGATTTTCATTTTGTCTATTCAAGCCATATACACTTTTGGAAGCATCTTGCTTAGATTTGAGTCAAGATAGATAATTTTTGTTCACCTATTGAAGTGACTAGGGTTACCCTAATTATTTGATTTGAAGCTACATGCAATGTATATGCTTTATCAATTTTTGAAGAAGTGGCAACTGGTATTCTAAAGATTATGAATAATTTGGCTCACTTGAATCTTACTGTTGTACAAAGTATGCTAGTGAGTTGTGTACTATTTTGAGTAACTAATCAACTAAAAATATTCAATGTTTCTTTACTCTTCTAAAGAAATTTATTTATCATCTTACAAAAATTATCTTCGTTATTATTTGGATTTGATTATTTCATCGTCGTTTAACATATTTTAATAGCTATCATCAATTAAATATTATTAGGCTTCCATGTATACTAGTCAATTAAAGGATTTAATATGCATGATTTGAAATAGATTTTTTTTTATTATAGTGTAAAGAAACATTCTAATGCAGAGGTGGTGTTTGTTATCCATCTTCATCATATCAGACAGAAAATCCATTCCACTTTGCAATAAC
>BSBK01014355.1:0-55927 GCA_027943335.1 Chamaecyparis obtusa | reverse complement strand
AAAGTTCTATTTAGGTCAACCATGCTTGGTAGATTATGTACCCAACAATACTAGTCATGAGTTAAAAAATAAAATAGATCAAGTCTTTTTGATAGGCCAAACAATCAACTTACAAAGATATTGTCAAAATTTCTCAATGTGTTGTGGCACATTATGAAGTTATAATTTTTAAATGGGTGCCTTATGGTACAATTTCTTATTGAGGGTCTTCAATTTATAGTTATCTTCTAGTGATATTTCTATCACAATTAAATTGTCAAGTTGTCTAGTCAAACTCATTGACTCATGCTTCACAAGTGGTGATTCACAAGAACCCATCTTTCAAAAGAATAAATGGAACAGTTAGCATTAATTGCATCTAGGTGGTGATCACATAGGTGAAGCATTGAGCCTTTCCAAGTGGTCGCTCATTCCAATACTTCTCCAACTCAAAGCCGCATAACTATAGAGCTTCCCCCAACATTGAACCCACTTAGCTCACTACTCCATTCACAAAACTGATAACAAGTATCAGTGAAACCTCTCCTTAAAATTTTTGTCTTGTATTGCTAAAGTAGATCTGGTATTGTACACATCAATTCTAGCTCATTTAGTAAGATGTCAACATGAGCCAAAAGGAAGGCTTCTAATGTCGATTCTAAGTGCTTCAAAATATAAAGCTCAATCCTTTTATTTGTTGACTTTTTAGTGGTCCAGAACAGAGAAAAGATTTCTTATGTAAGGGCATTCTTTCAAGGCATTGACTATGAATCAGAGGAAAGTGCAGCAAGATACTTTGTCAATATGCTATTGAACTACCTACAAATAGGGCACGTTGTGTATGGAAAGTTGCATATGAAAATAAATTTTTCCTAAGGAAATTGTCTTTGATGAGAACATTTCTTGGTCCTTGGATGTAATATATCTCTCAGTTGGAGCAGGACTAGTTGTTGTGACACATACCCTGCACAGGTTTAGAAAGTGCATAGTTTACTATGGTGTCATTCCAAGAAGAATAAAAATTGTCATGGGATTAACCCTGAAAACTGTGATAGCACATTTTCTTAGTACAGTAAATTCTCCATTTGAGGTTAGTGGGATAGTTCTGAGGGCTACAGGAGAGTCTGCTCTTGAGCGGTTTAAATCCAATCGTTCAGCTGTTCCTTTTAAATGAGATTCCTTCAAGTAATGATATTCTTATGCATAGGCTCAATACAAGTATTTTGCTTGCTTCTTTTGCATTCCCCATGATTTTGTGTATTATATAAAAACTATTGCCAGAAAAATGGCTTGATTCTACCGGACGCATCAGTAACATCACACCTTATGCTCTCACACTAGTTACCAGAATAGTTAATTATTATGAAAATCTTTAGCCGCCATGATGCTCAACGTCATGGCCTCTTTCAGGACAGAGTTTGGTGGCTCGCTTCTTTAATTCAAGACTTCTTTACCAGCTATCCGCACAGATAGGGATTAAGACTCATTAGTGCATGCATCCAAGACAAAAACAGTTGAGTCATAACCTGTAAATGATAAATCCAGCAGATCCAATTGACTTAACCGAAATGAATCCTGCAGCAATCGTTAACGTCTATTATTGACCAGGTATAGTCGTCTCAGGTTGAACCACTCATGTTAGGGCGAAAGGTTTCGCTCAGGTATTCGTGCATTAACTTACTTGAAAAAACTGGGAAACGTGATTTGGTAGCTGCCTGGATCAAGGTTCGGTCGATGATCTGCTCATTCTGGCATATTCACCGTATAAAGACGAAGGGCGGACTCTCTACCACACTTAGGTGTTATTTCTATTTGAGCATTAATGATTGTCATTAGAATCAAAGACATTGGTCGGTTACTTATGTTAATCTAGTCGGTAATTGCAAGCAATACAAGCCAGTCGGTTAAGTCTTCACACCGAGCACAGAACAGTTTTACCGAGCATCAGACACCGATACCGAGCACAATAAACACCGAACGTCTTTATAATCACCGAACAGTATATATAGTGTTTACCAATGAGCACAGAAAATGACATAGGAATCAGGATTGACACATCTATCTATGCAAACGGTTACAACATAATCACAAAACGTTTTACCAAGATCAACGATCATTTATTGTAAGATTCCATCATTAATTGCGATGATGATCTTTTGTATTTGTTAGATCTACATTATTTTTCTACACCGTAGATCTTAGGGTTTTCCTCTAAGACATTGTAACCTAAATTTTGTTAAGAGGCAAAGCAATATTCTATATAAACATAATTTCATATTATTTTCAAATGCATGAAAAGAAGCTTGACAAGAAGTTAAGAACAAGCAATGAAGTTCTTGAAGTATTAGCCAACTTCATGAATATTAGTTATCAGACATAGTAGAGCAGTATTCAGAGTTATTCAGATTAAGCAGAATCAGATCAAGCTACTGAGCAGTTCAGAGCAGAGATCTTCACAAAAAAGGTGATATCTAATCAGTACTTCATAGATCTGTATCAGATAAATTGAGTTATCATTAGCAGATAGATACCTATTGCTTTCTAATCATTGTAATAGAGTTTTTGGTAAAATCTCTTAACAGAGTAGACCTAATAGTCTTTTGTGAATCTCTTAACCGAGTGCACACTCAAGTAGTGTTGTTAAAATCCTATCACTAGGTAGATCTAGCTGATCTAATATGTTACTCCTAACAGGGTAAGATCACCAGAAGTGATCACGACTTGTAGCTCTAATAGGCAAACATTTTCTATCTGCAATAGTAAAGAATTTGTGGGTGTCATCCTCACCATAGTTTTTACCTTCTAACAAGAGTTTTTGCATTACCAAAATACTTGTGTTATATGTTTATTATCTTGTTGATTTTATACTATTTACCTTTGATAGTTAAATGAATGATGCATGCATGCAATGGATACAAGTAATGTTTGAAGGTTACTACTGTTTGCTATTTTAGATATGAATCCAACAATTGGTATCAGAGCTTAGTTCTCTTATTGGACAGTTTAACCACTGAAGGGTAAATATCTAGTCATGGAGAGGTATAAGTTAGATAAAACTATAGAGAATCAAAAGATTCAAATGCAGATGTTTGTTGAGTAGTATAAGCAAGCTAAGGATGGACTGAAGAAACTACTGGTTGGAAGAAAGAACCTAGCTATTTTGCAAAATGAGATTGGTTACCATGAAGAAGCGATTGATGATGTATTTGATCACATTGGATCTAGTTTAGGAAGTATTTCAGATGGATCTGAAAGTATAGTCTCTGATTTGTCTGAAAAGAATCTTCACTTAACCGAACAGGTGAAAGCACTGCAAATCAGTCAGGAATCTCAGATGGTAAGAATGGTAGAAGTAATGAACAATGCTAGACAGGTTAAGCAAGAAAGGAATCTAGCTATTGAAGACTGAAGACAGATAACTGAACAACTTCATGCAAAAGAAAGTGAGATTCACAGACTCACCGAGCACCATTTCAAAATCTCAAATCAGATGGTGATTGTGAATCAAGAGGTCAACCGAGTTAATGGTGAATTGTCAAGAAAACTTGAAGATATAGGTGTACTCAGAGAAGAGAATGAAAAGTTGATAAATGAAGTGAAAACTTAACAATAGCACCATGAAAAGAAGAAATTGACTGAGGATAGTTCTAAAAGGATTGATGATTTTCTGATTAATCAAAGAAGATTTGGAAACAAAGCTGGAGTAGGCTATATCAGTGAAGAAGAATCATCACAACAAGTTGAACAAGTCAACAACAATCAAAATCAAAGACCTAAAGTGTTGACATGTTATCATTGTGGCAAACTGGGACATACTTCTAATGTGTGTAGAAGTAGAGCACAAGGTAAACCTCTAGTCACTCCTAAGTTTAATGGATATTGTTACTATTGTGGAAAATATGGTCATCAAGCTTATGAGTGTAGAGCTAAACTAAATAAGAATGCTAACAATCCTATTATGGAGAAATTATGTTACACCTACAATGAACATGGACACACTGGACGAGAGTGTAAGGAAAAAATGAAGCAAGTATGGATTCCAAAGTAGAAGACACAATGCAAGCCTTATCAACCGAAGAGACAAGGTAATTCATATGTTTGGGATTACAACACATGGACTAAGTGTATTGCATGTGGTAGATATGGGCACCTTACAGAAAACTGCAATAGGAAAGGATGAGCTAGAAAATCATGAAGCTGGACAAGTACTGGAATGGCTTGTTTGCATTGTCATAAGGTTGGTCACCTAAGAAAGGATTGCAGAGATTGAGCACCAGAAGAAAATCATGTATTTGAGAGTGGAAACACTATTGCAAATATCATGAGAATAAGGAACGACATGTGGAAGAAAGCATAAAATGAGAATGTTGAGTGAAGTAATGCTGTCAGTGAAACCTCGTCCACTAGATTGGGTGACATCGGTATTTCCACCTAAGGTGATATAGGTATGTACAAGACTGACATTTCAAAATGATCATATTTTACATATAGTTCCTTATATATGATGAGCAAATACCAAATCTGCATGAATAAAGATGTATTGTGGTTTATATGTTATGAGCTAACAAAGTCACATAGTCGGTAAAGTTAGACCTAGTAAATGGTTACTCGTCGATAATCACTATTCAAGGTTAACTAAGTATCAGTATCAATCGAGCAACGAAATCATGTGTTAACCAAGCTGATGAAAGTTTGTAGTCATCACCGAGCTGACAATTGTCATGAACCAGAAGTAGGTCAAGCATTTATTGCATAAAGTTTTGAGCGGGAATATGAAAAATGTTATATATACACGGAAGACTGAGTTCATTTTTCACATTGTGATTTCGGAGAGGGAAAATTTCACAGAGTGAGTTCAAGCAAAGAATCTTTCAAGCTAATCCAAAGTAGTTGCAAATTGAACCGAACACATTCTTTGACATATTTCGAGTAAGTTGAAACCCTACCAAGCACATTCTTCACTATTTATCAAAAAACCTAGTTTGTTGAAATGGCATCTATTGCGAGTTCTTCTAAAGTTGTGGAAGAGGAAGTTAATCTTATAGTGTCAGCAAACTATAATGAGCCAAATTATAAGTTATACCTTGAAGTAGCATCTAAAATGATTAGAATGTCCAAGTGTTTCAACCTATTTATCTAACCAACTTGGATAGGTTTATCATTCTGTTTGTGCACATTCTGGTTAGATAAACCTATCCAAGTGACAAAGAGAATGATTAGTAGGGTTATTGGTTACCCTACTAATGACAAAACCAAGGCATTCTAAAGTTCATCGTGAGCCGATGTTGAGAAAAATACCGGCGCAACATGGGACGGTAGAGCACTGAAAATTGCATCCATTGTGGATCCAGAAGTTAAGTTTGCAGCGCATGTAATTGGCTATAATTTTTTCCAGTCGAGCAGAGTAAATAGTGTACCATGTAGTATAGTAGACACGGCTTACAAAATAATAAAGAAGGGTCATCAGATAGACCTCTCTGAGCTACTTCTGAGATAGGTTGAAGAAAACATGAAAACAATCAAGTCACAGAAGTCCAATACCTATAAGTTTGGATCATTGCTAGTATGTTTATTTTTCTATCTCCAAAAATTCTTTCCTTCTGTCGGTCACACTAATTGGCCTACCGACAAACCGATCACTTCATAAATTTTTGATATTATGAAAGGTCTAGGAGATAATGCAAAAAATGTTATAGATAGTTATTTTGAAGACTTTAAGGTAAAGATGAATCTGAGAAGCAGGATTTTGAGTTCACTGGTCAAGAAGTATGAGATGGATATCTATTTCCTAGTGAACATCGACGACACTATGATTAAAGTTGTTGCACCAAGGATAAAATGGCTAGCACCTATGGGATATGAAATGGATCATTATTTTGGTTTGAAATCAATCAAGGCATTGCTAGCTTTACCAAAGGACAAGAAGGTAGAAAGGCTTGGAACCTTTGAAGAAGCAAAATCAAGAATAAAAACCGGCCTTGTCATCAGTAAAATGATGAGAAAAGCAAAGAAAATGAAGAAAGTTTTGACTGATCACTTTGGAGATGTATCTGACTCATCAAAGGAGTCACTAGTTGAACCTGCAACTGAAGGTCAGTTAATGTTGGCTGACAAACCATATGACAGTGAGGAAATCGAGTGTAAAAAAGAACAGGAATCTATACCGGTTTCTCCCACTCCTATTACTAAGAAGAAGTAGTTGCCAATGCAGACAGGTACATGAACAAGGTCAGCAACCGGAGCTTCAGCTCAAAAAAAGGGAGCACAGAAAATAACAAAACCTAAGGTAGCTACACCGACCAAAACTTATGCAAAAATAAATTCCAAGGTTGTAGTTGAGGCACCAAGGAAAAGGAGAAGATTGATAAGAGGTAAGGAAGACCTAAAGGATGATGAACTTGATAATGAGCAATTCAAGGTTGTCAGCAGTAAGGTAAGATCAATAGATGAGATTTTTGTAGATATAATTGATAATGGAGATCTTGTAGATCCAGAACTCAGTAGGTTTGACAGAATGTCTACCAAAGACCAAAACAAAATTGAGGAAGCAATAATCCAGATGATGATACGCTTCAAACAAGTTCCATTAGAGTTTGAACTTTCACTGCCCAAGGCATTAGAAGAAAGAATTAAGTAGAAGTGGTCCTAAGCCTTGGACACCAAGAAGAAAATGAGGGAATGATCCCTAGTTCAAGTAGCCCCACATTTAAGTCTTGTAGAAATTGATGAACATATGAATACCTACTATAAGAGATTCAAAGTGAAACATAGGGCTATGAAAATTTTAGATGAAAACATGGTAGATGTTGATGAGAATGGTCATCTCATGTGGACTTTAATTTTTAAAGCCAGAGATAAAGTTGAGAAATTTTTTTTTATGAATCTGTCTAAGAAGAGACAAAATTTGAAAGGTAAAGGTATTTACATTGATGATAATGTAGCAGAAAAGAGCAAAGAATCAAGTGTATCATTTACCGAGGTGATTGATACAACTCTTGAAAAAGAAGGAATGCACATTTCATAGGATGCACCGAATCTAGCAGAGATCCAAGTTAAGGAAAAAAATGACAATGATGTACTCATTAAGGACATCACAAACAATGATCCTAATGACAGAAATGAAGATGATGATGTAACCATTGCACCCAATAATACATAGGATGAAGGTCAAGCTACCGAGTGTGCATTTACATCATTTTCGGGTGAGCATCCTATTCTTGTTGAAGCAGTAGCAATATTATCATAGGAATAACCCGATGGCTCAAACCCCAAGCAACCACAAGATACAATAGGGGAACATAGCACTGAGACACCTGTAGAAGCAAATAAGTCTGAATAGAAAGAGGCACCAAAGGTAGAGATAAATGATAAGGAGAATCCCACTGCAACTGAGGCAACCCCACCTGACACAACATCAAAGGCTCCATCTCAGTCAACCGACACATAGGTCACTAAGGAGTAGAAAAAGGAAGATAATGTGTCAATCGGGCAGAACACACCAAGGGCAGAGGAAAAAGCTATTATTATAGTTGCAAAGAATTCACCTCGAGAACTAGATAAGAAGAAGAAGAAAAAGAAAGTAAAAGGGCCAGTTACACTAGATGAAGTTATTGTGATACCTAAGTGTGACCCGAGGATCCTAAGCCCTAAAGAACTAAGAAAATATGGGGAGTTATGTACAAGAAAAGCAACACAGGAGAAAATGAAACAAGAAAACAAAAGCAAGGAAATACTTGAGAATGTAAGAGATATCTTACAATAGGTTGTATCTGAGGTACATGTAGATGAGGATACTCTGATTATGGACCAACTTGCTACAGTTGCTGAAAGAACCAATTCCCCAGATGTTGATGATGACAAGAGAATAGAAGAAAGAGTAGAATCAAAGATTTAGGATAAACTTGTAGAAACAATCAACCAAGTGGCAATTAACAAGGTTAAGCTATCCAAGGTAATAACTAGAATTTAGGCTATTACTACATTTATTTGTCAAATCTTATTCAAGCTATGCACTATGGAAACCTTCACTGTCGAGATCAGTGAAAAGATCAAACAGTTTGAAAATGAAATCAAAGCCAGTGCACAAGCAGCTATAACCGAGCCCCAAGCTTTTGCAAAGCATATATTAAGAGTTCAAGAACTTAGGCAGTTGATAGTAGATTTCAGGAAGCAAGAAGAAAGGACAAGTGATCAGGTCACTGAGTTACAAACTGAGCTCCCTACCTAAATTTTTTTGAGAAACACATAGTCAGGGCACAAACACTTGTTGCAACACTAGAAATCCTTGTGTTGGACAACATCTTTGACATGCATGCACAAGTCGGTCTTGAGCACATTGATCTCACCAACTTGAAAGAGGAAAACCTCTTGGAATCATTGAACAAAACCCATCAGAACATTTTTGATAAGTTGTAAGTATACACTTTTGCATTTGACATTATTATCAAAAAGGAGGATAACAATGTATATGCCAAATATGTACATAAAATGCTAAGTATACTACACATTACCGAAGCATGCACTGAGGGGGAGTATATATAAAGTATATAGAATTTTTTTGATAAGTTTATGTATATGGCTGAGATATAATTTTTTTTTACATAAGGTCTGTATACATTAAGATTTTGATACTAATGTCAAAGGGGGAGATTTTTATCTCTATTTGAGCATTAATGATTGTCATTAGTATCAAAGACATCAGTCGGTTACTTATGTTAACCTAGTTGGTAATTGCAAGCAATACAAGCCAGTCGGTTAAGTCTTCACACTGAGCACATAACAGTTTTACCGAGCATCATATACCGATACCGAGCACAGTAAACACTAAGCATCAGTATAATCAATGAACAATATATACAATGTTTACTGAGGATCACATAAAATGGCATAGGAATCAGGATTGGCACATCTATCTATGCAAATGGTTACAGAAAAATCACAAAATGTTTTACCAAGATCGAGGATTATTTATTGTAAGATTCCATCATTAATTGCGATGATGATCTTTTGTATTTGTTAGATCTAGGTTATTTTTTTACACCGTAGATCTTAGGGTTTTTCTCTAAGACATTGTAACCTAAATTTTGTTAAGTGGAAAAGTAGTATTCTATATAAACATAATTTCATATTATTTTAAAATATGTGAAAAAGAAGCTTGACAAGGAGTTAAGAAAAAGAAATGAAGTTCTTGAAGTATTAGCCAACTTCATGAATATTAGTTATCAGACAGAGCAGAATAGTATTCAGATTAAGAAAAATTAGATCAGGCTACTGAGCAGTTTAGAGTAGAGATCTTCACAGAAAAGGTGATATCTAATCAGTACTTCATAGATCTGTATTAGACAAATTGAGTTGTCATTAGAAGATAGATACCTATTGCTTTCTAATCATTGTAATAGAGTTTTTGGTAAAATCTCTTAACAGAGTAGACCTAACAGTCTTTTCTAAATCTCTTAACCGAGTGCACACTCAAGTAGTGTTGTTAAAATCCTATCACTAGGTAGATCTATCTGATCTAATATGTTACTCCTAATAGGGTAAGATCAACATAATTGATCACCACTTGTAGCCCTAATAGGAAAAGCTTTTCTATCTGCAGTAGTAAATAATTTATGGGTGTCATCCCCACCATAGTTTTTACCTTCTAACAAGGGTTTCTACATTACCAAAATACTTTATATGTTGATTATCTTGTTGATTTCATGCTAGTTACCTTTGATAGTTAAATTAATGAATGATGCATGTAATGGATACAAGTAATGTTTGAAGGTTACCACGGTTTTCTATTTTAGATCTGAAAGGTTTATAAGTGAAAAAAATTTGTGGGCACTAATTCACCCCTCCCCTCTTAGTACCCTATCTCTCCAATCCAACATTAGGGTCTATTTGGTTGCTGGAATTAAATAACACTGGAATTCAAGTATTTGACAATTATGAAAGTTTTAAATCCCAAAAATAGTTTTTGGAATATGGCTGAAACTGTTTATTTCACCTGGAATTCATAATGAGAAGATAGAAAATGTTGTTTGCATATGGATTCAAAATATTATAAATTTTTCTTTACTCCCAATTCTCATTTAAGTGGGATTGGAATTAATTTTCCAATTCTACCTATTTAGATGGAAGATTCAAATACTAGTTTTGGGGGTAAATGGAAATTAACAAATCCCTATTCTAATTTCATGTTTTGAACACAAATATCCAAAATGTCAATTTCAAGATTTGACAATCCTAATTCTAGTCTAATTCCAACAAACAAACAAGCTCTTAAAGAATCTATCATACCGCTTCATTGATAAACAATGACAAGATAAGCTCGTATTGAATTTATCTAATAGCCTAGCCAAATCGTTTCCAATCAAGCCATACAAAAATGAAAGGAAAAGATTGTTTTGATAGTACATTTCTTTTTCAATTGTTTCAACCGTTGATAGCATAAATTAGGTTGTGCATTTCAAATTAAAAAATTCCATATTGTGTACTTCAAAAATTAAAATAATTAATTAAAAATTAAAATACCATTGAAAATAACCTTTTTATTAAGCTGATAGGCTTTGTGTGGGAGGTTTGCTCCCAAAAATGTCTTTTTTTTTCCTAGATAATTGTCAGCCCTTTGCCCTGAGTTTTAGTTTTCCGACTATAGAAAAAGCTTTGTCTTTTTTATCTTCTTACTTTGGCAAGTTGTCTTGATTTGTTTCCATTCTTATCCCTATTTATTCTTGGAAAAATAGATTTTTTTAGAATATTCTATCATTGCCTTTTCTCTATTAGCACTCTTGTTCGTTGTTTTTTTGGTGGGAGAAGAAAGAATGATGAATAAGGGTTTGAGGCATGGTTTGTAACTCAGTTTATCTTAATGATTGCTAAGGTAATAATTTATTAGGACTTCTCAGATTTTAATTTTGACGGCTGGTTTCTTTTGTGGTTCAATTAGTCTACACAATTTTTTTTATCTGATTTAGGCACAATAAATTGTGTTGTTTAAGAATAGGTATTAATGAAGGTTTGATGTTAACAAAGTATGCTGGTTATTTTTAACTAATAATGGAAAAATAAGCATGGGGCGATTAAAAAGAAATAAGAAAAAAAATGAGACAGAGATCCATGTAAATCAAGTTGTAGTGAGTGTAGTACGTTGACATCAAATGTAGCAAGAATTTACCAATTTGTAATTAAGGATGACTGGTGCCTCTCATAGATGGGTCGAGATTTTTTATCAAACCTTTTTTTGTCAGGGTTCAATTCACAATGTCCATTTTTCTATAAAAGTAATTTGATTTTCTTTGTGCACCAAGATATCCTTATGTTGTTCATTTTACTGGCAATGATATTTGGATTTAATTGAGACCATTCACATTTTATATATTGTGTTTTGAATGATTAATATGAGAAGAAATATGGTTTCCAATGTGTTTATTGTTTTTGAGTTACTGCATGCACTATTTTTTGTTTAATCATTCCATAGATTTTGTGGATAAACAAATTTAGTTGAGTTTAAGATGTTAAATTTCAAAATATTATCCTTAAATTGGAGTCTTCTTCTTCGGATGAATAAATTTAACAAAAAAATTTCTCAAATTTGTATTTTCTAGAGAGAATCATCTATATGATATTTTTGTAGGGTTTTAGAGCTAGGGATTTTTAGTTATAAATATTGCTCATTGCTTGAAGTTGCAGTTTATATGGAGGAATTGTGGTTGTTTGTTAAATATTAGTCTCAAACTTCACTTATTATGTAGCAGGGTATATTTGCATTTCAGTAAACCACATTAATGGTTGTAGCAATCAAAAGAAAGGAACTAAAATAGCTACATTCAATGTTTTATATTATCTACATTAATAATATGGAACCTTCGATCAAAATCATTCTTTTAGTACATGATTGCATGTTAATGAATGATTTAGAAAGTAACAATTTGTGATATTTCATCAAGTATTAAAATGTCTTCGTTTATTATGACCATTTTTTCTCTAAAATGGAACATTAAGACCATTTTGCAATTGAATAGGGGAAAAATGGAAGCTTGGCAATGTACCTAACATTCAACACCTATACATTTGAATTGAAATTGGAATTGACATATCATAAGTAAATCTGGAAATACTTGGAAATTAATAAAGTCAAGATACATACCTCATTGTGAAATTGATTTGGAAATACCCATTTTCTGAAGTCTGTATGAGGTTTCAAAAGATTTTGCGACCAGATCTATGATTAGAAAGCCGAGACAGAGAAAACCCATAAATCTTTCTCCAAGATGAGCTCAGGTCGGGTTTGACCCTCATAAAAGGTCAAATACTACATTCTTTATTTGAAGTCCGATTCAAATTCTGTTCGCACAGATCTTGAAAGTTTGGCGAAAAGGGTACTCAAATATGTCCTTTGATTCCTGAAACGACTGTAGATATCTGAAAAAGGGGGTTTTGGGGGTCGCTATATAGGGTTTTGCCTTAGTTAAACCCTTGTTTTGGTGGTCTCCACCTCCACAAATAGCTGATTGAAATAGAATGTGTGTGTGTGTGTATTGATAGTGTAATGCCAAGATCTAATCCTCTAGATCAAAACCCTAGCATGAATGTGTATGAAATAACAATGCATAGATTTGAATGAGATAGAAAAGCATACCAAGCCCCCAAGGCTAAAGTACTTCTACCAAACTCACAATCTGTAATTGTTACCCCATGATTGAATCTTTGAATGCTTGAAAGTTGATCGTGGATCAAGGAAGAAAGGATCTATCTTGCTCCAAAAATGTGTTCACAAAAGATGCTTTATGTCAACAATGGCTTGATCTCGTATATCATCCTCTTGCTATCTTACATCTTCACCACTCCTTACTTTATTGAAACCTTCTTTCTCACAAAACTTGATGGAGAGATGTGGATAATGGATGTTGGATCAATCACCTCTCTTGAGAGTGCTTGAGCTTGAAAAACTTGATGTGTAAATGAGAGAGGAAGACCTCCTTTTATAGTGATCTAGGGCACAATCCTCTAGAGAGCCCACCTTGGAGAATTAAATCCCAATTAGGTCCTAACCTTTAGAAAATATACCTAGATTAAATGCAATTATAGGATTTACCATCCTGAAATCCAAAATGGTTAACCCAGAGGCAGGAAAATAAATATCCCGAAAGCCCAATGCCCAAAAATCAAAGATTCTAGAATTTTGAAGGAGGGAGGCCAAAATCAAGGTTGGACCTAACCTTATCAAGTTTGACCTCAATCTTGACCTAGTTAGGATCAACCTCAGATTTGAACCTATACCTGGATTCAATCAACATCAAGACAGGAGGTCCCGGGGATGCCCAGAGACCTAGAAATGATATCAGATCAGGATAGAATACCTGGGATAGGCATAAAATCCTATGATGAAAGCTAGGAGGACTTATTTCTAGGTCCTACCTAGAAAATAGAGCCATAGAAGAGGGAAAATCAGGAGAATTCATGAGATCCTAACCCTAATTTCACCTAGAATGAAGAAGATAAGTGCAAAATGCATCCTAAATGCAAGTCTATCATGATAAATGTACTAAAAGAGGGTGTTAAACCTATCAAGATGGAAGTGCTTCCATTTTAAGATGATACAACACTCTCAATCATAATCATTTTTTTTTGTAGATCATTACAGATTAACAATGATTAATAACTTTGGTGTTTCCATTGTGTGTGTATTTTGTTGGCAGTGGGCTAGCATCCCTCGCAAGGTTTGCGACATGGCTTACACCACCTCATGTGTCTTCTATAAGTCTAGTAGTTATATTGGGCATTAACGGGTTGATCTTTTGTTGCAATGACAACCACTACTTGTAACAAGTGGTATCAGAGCTTAGTCACAAGTTCAAATCCATGCAGGCCACAATGAGTGACGCTGGGAGGGGGATTGTTGGAAGTGGGCGAACATCCCTTGTAAGGTTTGAGACATGGTTTAACTACCTCTTGTGTCTTCTATAAGTCTAGTGGTTGTATCAGACATTAACAGGTTGATCTTTTGTTGCAATGACAACCACTACTTGTAACATATTTTACCTATCTAGGATACTATTCATCGGTGTAAAATTTTGTTTATGTATTTGTAAATTACCAAGCTATGTTAGGCATTGGAAATAAAGTTTCCTTTTATCAATTGAATGGTCATGAGTTATGAGAAATTCAACATCTTTATTCTCTGAGATACATTTAGTTATGACAAATATAGTGTCTTTATTGTTTGACGATACGTTGACTTTGGGTAAATCATACCAAGAAAATAAGCCTATTATGGGAGCCTTACTATAGTGTATTTCTTGTGTGACATTTCTTTTTTCTATTTATTAATATTCTGATAAGATGGATTTTGTAGTATAATCTGAAATGTTGATTTAAAAAGATAAATTAGATAAACATAGTTGAATCTAAAACATTTATTGTTAATTTATGATTTCAATGTTAGTATGTAGATTGTTAATGCTTTCAATGTTATGTTCATTATTTTGAATTGTGAAAAATTAATTTCTCAATCACCAAAGACATTATTGTTTTGAGAAACCAATCTTTTTCATTAATTGAATGTATTTAGATTTTTAAAATGAAGAATCCTTGATTTTTCCATCTAATGACGGATAATGTTGTAGAGGAATAGGATGATCATAGAAATTAGAAACAATCCGATCTGATCCGTTCATTTCTTCCAGGAGACTTTACACATATTTGGTAATGTGCGAAATCTTATCTCCGTCTCTCGCAAAGCCAAGTGGCCATAGTGACCAATTTTAGGAAAATCAAAGGCGATATTACTATTGCTGGCAATGACACTTTTGACAAACAAGGAGTGGCTTGGTGGAAGATTCCCAATCAAGAAGATACGTTAATGGTCAATTAAACGCTGAAATGACTTGTGATCTAACTATAATTTTTACGTAGAGTCCAGTCAAAGGTGTCATTTAAAAAGAACTATCCTCCAATTAAAATAAATAATGTTTGGGATGTCTTGTAAATCAAGATAGTAGCAAAGGTGGAAGCAAATTAACAAGCATTAGGCCCACGCTGGGTTGTAGAGAGAAATATTCTCCAACAAAAACATCAAGTTTCCTTTTTGATTTTTTAATAATCAACAATTCTAATAGATTTTGAGAGAGAAATGTAAATCTAATCATTTCTCTATGACACATGAATATTCTACTTTCCTATTTTGGAGTTACATGTGTAACTAACTAAAATATAACTAGTAAATGTGTGAAGGAAATAAGATTCTATGGAAGCTATGGTGTGACTGTACAGGGCATAACAATAAGAAACAATCAACAAGTTCAACTCAAGTTCGACAGTTGCACTTCTATTATAGTTGTTAATCTCACAACTTCCTCTCCTCCAAATGTGGTATATTAAATGAAGAATGACAGCTCTAACTGGAGAAGAGAAAGATGACAAAAATCATACCTTCGTCGATCAGAAATCTCACTCAGCTTTGGACTCTGTCACTTAATGGAAACCGTTTAGGAGGAAAAATCTCGAACAAAATTAATGAGCTATAGGAGCTGATCCAACTAAACTTGGCAAAGAATTGGTTGCTCTATCATTGAAGAAAAACAACATCACAAAATAATTTAACAAACATCATTTTCTCAAGAACAATTTTGAACAATGTCTAGCCCAAAAAGATTCTAAAATTCTTAGCATGGGTAAAAGACCCATGATGAAAAGAGTGAATGTATGTCTAAATGCATAAGAATAAGAAATCCAAATTTACCCTAAGGAAACCCTAGTAAAACCCTAATTCAAACTTATAAATAAGTAAAAGAGAGAAATACTTACTCATTCTTACCATTCTTAGATTCAAAATGAGGAAGCAAGATGCCAAGAAGAGAGGAACTTCGAGCGACATGCCTGGAGACAATGAGACATAGCCTGGCTACCAGACAACCATTACCTAAGGTGAGTTTACTATTATGCTCTTTGTACTTTCCAAATTCCTTTTTTTTTATAGGTCAGGTTGATTTTTCCCCCTTTAGGTCGACCCTGACCCATTTAGGTTGACATTGACCCATCTAGGTCAACTTTGACCCATGAAATTCAACATTGACTAGAGGGTTTTTGTGAATTTTTGAGATGAGGTCAACCTTGACCCAAAAAGGCAACCCTGACCTAGTAAAGTTGACATTGACCTAACTAAGGTTGACTTTGACCTAGTTTAGTTAGTTTTATAGATTTGATGATGTAGATGACTGATATGATCTTTGTTTGTGCTTGTAGAACCTAGTTTTCTTCCGAGAGCATCCTTTTGGGGAATTGCTAGTGAAAGTCAAGGAGAGACTGTTCGAGCTTGATGATGAGGAGATGTAGTTACTAAGGGATGTGGGACTATACTAGGTATCAGTCCTTCCATAGCTCAGACTAGACCAAGCCATGCTATCAACTTTGATAGAGAGATGGGATGAGGATACATGCTCCTTCCATCTTCCTTCTAGCGAGATTACAGTAACCTTAAAGGATGTCTACAGGATCCTGTAACTTCTAGTCTGAGGGGAGACCATTAGACCCAGAACATAGAGTGGTTTTGAGGAGATCCATGTAGACATAGAGTATTGTAAAAGAATTCATCCAGTGATGCAAACCTAGTCATATCAGATCCTACTATCTTCCGTACTATCAGGTCATACACCTTTAGTACGGAAGGTGATGTTATGTATAGTAGCCCTGATTGTGTTACCCAACTTAAAGGGTACCATATTTTTTTCACCTTTGACACATCTCATATGGAGGATGGAGAGAGAGAGAGGACCATGTTCTCATGGGGTTGTAGCATGCTAACTCAACTATACCATGAGCTGGGTCAGCTAGTGAGATATCAGTGAGAGAGTCTATCAACATGTACAATTCTATAGATATGGATTTTGAGCATTTCATATGTACACATCCACAGGGAGTTCCTATGATGGTAGATGCGAGCATAGTGAGAGCCTTCTCATATCCTTTGAGAGATATTTGGTAGTTTGGGGATATGCTCTACTGGATAGTACATCTAGCCTGTATTGCCAGCACCGATGTGATATGGAGACCCTACTACCAGATGACATAGTGGCCTGATACATGATTCTAGATGAGACATTCACATTAACCTAAGCTGCTAGAGGGTCATCAGATTCATATAGTCATGCCCTACTATTATGATTGGGTGATGAGACAATTTAGCCTGTTATAGGGAGTCCCTAATGCAGTACCTCGCTATGTGCATCCAACGAGATACTATCAGGGACCCGATGCCATTCATCAACCATTGATAGTAGACATAGAGGATAGTGATACAGAGGAGACATAAGATATAGAGGTACCATCAGATGTATCCTATTTATGTGTGAGCTGAGATTACATCAGGCACTAGAGTTTGGAGGGGACCCGTCCTATCTTTCCTGGGGATTATCCTACAAGTGATCCAGGCTTTGCAGAGGGGACACACTAGGATAGTGGAGCCACCAAGGAGGATGAGGATATCAAAGATGAGGAGGACCACATCTTCAAGGAGGATCCCATGGAGGAGGAGGAGAGAGTAGAGAAGAGGGCTGAGGACATGCCCCCAGGTGGTGATACTGGTACAGATATACCTATTACTCACGCATCACCACTAAGATCTTGATGGCCCCCACAGCCCCACAAAGAGACACCACTATTAGGAATGAATGCTAAAGTGTTTGGCAGCCATTCTATAGCAGCTTTTGTTGCATTCATGACCATGATTGTCATTGATGTCAACATAATGATTTATCGAAGACTTGCAGAGAAGCAGACAGAGTTTGGATTAGCACATGTGGGTTATTGTAGTTGGATCTATGTGACATTGAGGATATACTCTTTCATATGTCATATGTCTATGGTTAAGAGCATAGATAGTAATTTGTTGATTCATGGAAGTTATGATCATTTTGGTGGAAGCAGTGTTTAGGCAGTGTTCTTGAGTAGTGGTTAGTGGAAATTAGATGATATCTCCTAATTAGGATGGAATCTATTTTTGTGCAGTTAAAGGGAAGTTGAAGACACATTGATAGTGATGTGGATGATAGCGCATACTTTGAGGTCACATGAGTGAAGATTTATTATATTTGGAAGCTGACAATTTTATGTAATTTCGGTGTAGCGTGTGGAAACTTTTATTTTGTAATTATATGTCGACTCATTTGTAATTATTTGAGTGTGGTATAAAGGAAGCAATGTATTTCCTTATTGATATGGGATTTTTATGTAGTAGCATGAAGTTGTAATGTGAAAGTGTGTAATGGCAGCAGCAGTTGTGATGTTGTATGCATGAAGTGAAGAAAAGAGCTAAGTATGAAAGCTAATGTGTGAAGGAAGACATGCGAAGTATAGAGATCTAAAATTGAGATCTGATGTAATAGTGAGTGTGGTTTGGCATAGTCAAAGAACAGGTAATATATTATTCTATTGAGTAATGCAAAGAGTATTTGGATAGTGTGTTTAGTGATCTTACCCTGAAGCTATTTGGGTAGTGGGTCCTTCTATCTTCCATAACTCTTAATCGGGTTAGAATCTTTTAACACAGATTCAAAATCTCCTAACAGGGATTCATATGTATTGAATGTATTTTATAAGACTCCTAATAGACTCCATCCTCTCACAAGGAATATTCATATTAGTGCATCTTTTGTGGGCATCATTCCCACCGGGGTTTACTCTTTGATCAAGAGGTTCCCTAGTCAACATATCTTGTGTCATTGTGTTATTGTGTATGAATATCTTTCTATGGTTGGTAATTATATTGCTTATATGGTTTAATGCTATTGAAGATGATAAAAGTTATAATTATCCGATAACTAATTCACCCCCCCCCCCCCCCCACTCTCAGTTATCTTGGTGGACTTTACTTTCTAACAATTGGTATCAGAGCAGCAGGTCCTTGAAAGAGAAGTTTAATAGCTTAAGGAGATCCATGGTGAATTTTAGGAAAGAAATCCCTAAGTTTGATGGAGTAAATTTTGATAGCTGGAAAGAAAAGATGAAGACACACCTATTATGTTTAGGACTAGGTTATTGGTTGATTAAAAAGAATAATAAGACTATCATTGAAGATGACAATCTTGAAACATGTACTGTGGAAGAGAGAGATCTATTCATGTGTAACATACTTGCAAGAGAAACACTTTTGACAGCACTACCAGAGAATGAGTACAGTCAGGTAAAATATTTGAAAAAATCTCATGAAATTTGGAATGCTTTACACTCTACTTTTGAAGGTGATGAACATGCAAAAAGAGTTAGATTACATAATTGGATATGTGCATTTGAAGATATAAGAATGTTGGAAGATGAATCTGTTAGAATTTATATTAGTAGAATGTCAGAGATCATTTCAGGTATAAAATCTTGTGGAGGAACAAAGACAAAGAATGAAGTGATATGAAAAATTCTGAGGACATTGACTCCTGTATTTAAGTAGACAACATAGATGATTGAACAAGTGATACCTTGTACAACAAACTTTACAAGAGAGACTCTTCTTGGAAGATTGGAAGCAGTAGAAATGAACTTAATATTATCAAGAGACTTACCTAGAATGGAGATAGCATTCAGTGCTCTTAGTGTTCACCCTACTTTGTCAAGAAGCATCAGTGTGAGCAGACATTATGCTGGCAACAACAGATCTAGAAATGAACAAGACAAGAAGATTGAAGAAGGTATTGCCTTGCTTGTGAAAAGAGAACCAGATGGTAAGAAAAATTTTAAATGTTGGACTTGTCAAGAATATGGTCAATTTGCATCTAAATGTCCTAAGAGAGTTAAAAAGTACATAAGCAATTTCAAACCTAGAAGATCTAAGGAATGTTATTATGCTAATGATGAAGATCTTGAAGCTAGTATCGAAAGAACTTTAAGTGAAAGTGATACTGAAAATAATGATGACATAGGATTTGTAGCAATTAAAGAAGAAAATCTTGAATCTGATGTTAAGAAAGAAAAAGCCTTAGTTTCTCAAGTTGAAAAGAAAGCTAATTGGATTATAGATAGTGGTTGTTCACATCATAGAGGTGGAGAATTTACTTCTAGAGAGTTTAACAAATTTTGTTTAACATAGCAGCAAGAGCTTTAATGCCATTTTCTTCACAAAATTTGTTAAACTCTCTAGAAGTAAATTCTCCACCTCTATCAGATCTCAAACATTTAATCTTCATTCCAAATTCATTCTCAACTTTATTCTTAACAATCTTAAACTTATCAAATGCTTCAGATTTTTCTTTAAGAAATGTAATCCACATCATTCTTGTAAAGTCATCAACAAGAATCATAAAATACCTTTCTCCATAGAATCCTCTAGTCCTAGTAGGACCACTCAAATCTATATGAACAATCTATAGCTTCTCTGTAGATGTAAACTTCTTACTAGGAAAAGAACTTCTCTTCTGTTTAGCCATTATACATTCTTTGCAAATCATGTTAGTAGGCTTCATAATTCTAGGAAAATCTCTTACTCCAAGTGTAGTACTTACTTTCACAATGTTATCAAAGTTTATATGATAAAACCTTCTATGCCATAACCAACTGTCATCAATTTTAGTAATCAAACATGTCATCTCAGTAGGATTCAACTGAAATACATTACCTTTGGTTCTAGATCCAATTCCAATCAAATTTCCATCTTTATCCTTTATCACACAAGTTTTATCAAAAAACCAAACTTGATATCCCTTATCAACTAATTGTCCAACACTCAAAAGATTATGTTTCAATCCATCCACAAAATAAACATCATCAGTATTAGTCTTTCCATCAAGAGTAATAGATCCTATGACTTTGATCAAACAAGGTGCATTGTTTCCAACTCTAACTACTCCACCATCATATTCATTCAACTTTATGAACTTTTTCATGTCTCCAGTCATATGATGTGAACAACCACTGTCTATAATCCAATCAACTTTCTTTTCAACTTGAGAAACTAAGGCTTTTTCTTTCTTAACATCAGATTTAGGATTTTCTTCTTTAATTGCTACAAATGAGAGAAGTAGTGAACACAACAGTATATACAATGAACAAAGTACAAATTAGAGCAAACACAGACAAGACACCTTATGAATTATGGTTTGGACATGCACCCTCAGTTAAGTATTTTAGAATTTTTTGAAGCAAATGTTATATAAAGAGAGATGATGATATAGGAAAGTTTGATCCTAGAAGTGATGAAGGTATATTTCTTGGATATTCTTTGAAAAGCAAAGCATATAGATGTTTCAATAAAAGAACTAAGACTATTGTTGAGAGCGCAAATGTTAAAGTTGATGAAAAGTTCAAAATTTAGGAAAGAATTCTTGATTATGAATCTGATGAAGAAACTCATCCTAAGCCTAATACTGGAACTACTGAATTGTTTTATGAAACTGACAGTGATTTGTTGAATGAAAGCCACAGTGAAGTTATTGAAGAACCTACATCTGAAGAGAGATCTGAGACAGTGACACCTAGCAAGATTTTGTTAAAGAATCATCCTTTTGACCATATTATTGGGAGCATCAAAAGAGGATTTCTTACTCAAAATAAGGCACAAGAATAGTTATGTTTGATTTCTCAAATTGAACCTAAGACTACTAATGAAGCTTGTGAAGATGAAAGTTGGACTAATGCTATGAAAGAAGAACTAGATGAGATTGAAAAGAATGAGACATGGGAATTAGTCCCTAGACCTAAAGACAAGAATGTTATTGGAACTAAATGGGTATTCAGAAACAAGATGAATGAACAAGGAGAAGTAGTAAGAAACAAAGGAAGATTGGTATGTAAGGGTTACTCACAACAAGAAGGAGTTGACTATGAAGAAACCTTTACACCTATTGAAAGAATTGAAGCAGTAAGAATGTTTTTGGCATATGAAGCTTACAAGAAATTCAAAGTGTATCAGATGGATGTGAAGTCAACATTTCTAAATGGAGAATTGGAAGAAGTCTACATTGAGCAACCTGAAGGTTTTCCTTTAACTCAAGAAGGAGACATGGTATGTAAATTAAAGAAAGCTTTATATGGACTTAAACAAGCACGTAGAACTTGGTATGCAAGACTAGATAAGTATTTGTCAAAGTTGGGATTTATAAAAGTACAACTGATAGCAATCTATACACAAAAGAAATTGAAAATGGTTTGTTAGTTATAGTTATTTTTATTGATGACATTATCTTTGGAGGAGAAGATGAAGCCAATGACAAATTTGCTGATGAAATGAAGACTGAATTTGAAATGAGTATGATTGGTGAAATGAAATACTTTTTGGGATTACAGATAACACAAAATAATGATGGTATCTTTGTAAGTTAGACAAAGTACCTGAATGACTTGTTGAAAAGATTTGGAATGGAGGATTATAAACCTATTGGAACACCTATGGTGACCAGACATAATTTATCTAGCATAGATGACACTCCTGCAGTAGAACAGAAGAAATACAGATCTATGATTGGAGGATTGTAGTATTTGACTCATGCAAGACCTAATATAGCGCATTCAATTGGAATTGTAGCAAGATTTCAAGTTGAACCTAGAGAATTACATTATGAAGCAGTAAAGAGGATACTGAGATATTTAACAGGCACAATGGACTATGGATTATGGTATGAAAATTCTGATAATTTTACCCTATGTGCATATACAGATGCTAATTGGGGAGGCAGTGTTGATGATAAGAAAAGCACTAGTGGAGGAGCATTTTTCCTTGGAGGAAGATTAGTTTCTTGGCTAAGCAAGAAGAAGAATTGTATCTCACAAAGAACAATAGAAGTAGAATATGTAGTAGCAGCAAACAATTGTAACCAGATAATTTGGATGAAGCAGATGTTGACGAATATTGGAATAAAATTTGTTGAACCTGTTGTTATACATTGTGATAACACCAGTATAGTTAGTATGTCTAAGAATCCTATATTACATTCTAAGACAAAGCATATAGAGATTAAGTATCATGTTGTAAGAGAGAAAGTTGTTGAAAAAGAAGTCAGACTTGAGTACATAAGTACAAAGGAGCATATAGTAGATATATTCACAAAGCCTTTGCCTAAGGATACATTTGAGTATCTGAGAGGTATGCTTGGGGTTATGCCCCAGCCTACTTTTGAGAAGTGATGCAGTTGGTTGCATCTGTCTAGTGTTATATGAGCCTTATCTTTCTTTTGGACTGGATGTTGGTACTTCCTCTATGGGGGAGTATGTGTATCTGAGCTAAGTCATGAGGACTCTAGTAAATATATTTTCTAGAAAGTGTCTTTTGACATTGACTTGTTGTTGACTTAGTGATAAAATTTATATCATTGATGTAAGTGGGGGAGAAGTATGCATGAAAAACAATATGAGACATTTTTTGGAGAGAACTGAACAGGATAACGAAGCAAGATTTGATTGATGAAGAGGATTTGAAGAAGCAGTGTTGCAGTATTGGATTTTTGGAACATTAGATGTTTTTCATCTATGTTGCCATCAATGCCAAGGGGGGAGATTGTTAGGAATGAATGCTAAAGTGTTTGGCAACCATTCTGTAGTAGTTGTTGTTGCATTCATGACTATGATTGTCATTGATGTCAACATAGTGATTTACCAAAGACTTGCAGAGAAGAAAACAGAGTTTGGATTAGCGTACGTGGGTTATTGTAGTTGGAGCTATGTGACATTAAGGATATACTCTCTGATATTTCATATGTCTATGGTTAAGAGCACAGATAGTAATTCATTGATTCATGGAAGTTATGATCATTTTGGTGGAAGCAGTGTTCAGGCAGTGTTCCTGAGTAGCGGTTTGTGGAAATCAGATGATATCTCCTAATCGGGATGGAATTTAATTTTGCACAATTAAAGGGAAGTTGAAGACACATTGATAGTGATGTGGATGATAGCATAGACTTTGAGGTTGCATGAGTGAAGATTTGTTGTATTTGGAAGCTGACAGTTTTATGTAATTTTGGTGTAGCATGTGGAAACTTTTATTTTTTAATTATATACCGACTCATTTGTAATTATTTGAGTGTGGTATAAAGGAAGGAATGTATTTCCTTATTGATATGGGACTTTTATGTAGTAGCATGAAGTTTTAATGAGAAAGTGTGTAATGGTAGCAGTAGTTGTGATGATGTATGCATGAAGTGAAGAAAAGAGCTAAGTATGAAACCTAATGTGTGAAGGAAGACATGTGAAGTATAGAGATCTGAAATTGAGATCTGATGTAACAATGAGTACGGTTTGGCATAGTCAAAGAATAGGTAACATATTATTCTGTTGAGTAATGCAAAGATTATTTGGACAGTGTGTTCAGTGATCTTACCCTCAAGTTGTTTGCGCAGTGGGTCCTTCTATCTTCCATAACTCTTAATCGGGTTAGAATCTTTTAACAGGGATTCAAAATCTCCTAACAGGGATTTATATGTACTAAATGTATTTCATAAGACTCCTAATAGAGTCCATCCTCTCATAAGGAATATTCATATTAGTGCATCTTTTGTGGGCATCATTCCCACTGGGGTTTACTCTTTGATCAAGAGGTTCCCTAGTCAACATATCTTGTGTCATTGTGTTATTGTGTATGAATATCTTTCTATGGTCGGTAATTATATTACTTATATGGTTTAATTTTGTTGAAGATGATAAAAGTTATAATTATCTGATAACTGATTCACCCCCCCCTCTCAGTTATCTTGGTGGACTTTACTTTCTAACAACCACCACCGAGACTGAGATATAGAGAGCGTGGAGAGAGTAGTTAGTCCATGTCCCCACCATCTAGGAACTTTAGTGATGTCTAGGAGGGAGACCCAAGTATCAAATTGATTGAAATTTGGTTGAATATATGATTTGAATAGATGGGATACTAGACTAATAGGATTTGGTTTCTTTCTACAGCTAGTGTAGCAAAGTTGAGGAGCATTGTATCCAAGATTCTCAAGGATACCATTATATCCTACCAACTACCAGCTGATGAGTGAGAGTCTTCCATTGGTCATAGAGATCTTGACAGACATGCCGACATCTTTGTATGTATTTATTGAGAGATGAGAATGTGTAGAGAAAGGGAGGAGAAGTTGATGATAGACATACAGAGTCTCCGAGGATGTGTATAGGGTATGATCATATCCAGGAGCCATACATGGACACACAAATCTTCATCTTCCCAACACAGAGTAGAGAGATCTGGGAGTCATCGGCCTGTAGAGTGGCATAGTGATAGACGTAGTGATAGATAGGGCCATTGGCCACATATGTATCAGAACTTTTGAAAACTATTATTTTGATAAATGCAAAACTTTCTCTACTGATTAGTTCTATGTTTGATTACTATGCTTTCATCAATATAAAACTTAATAGAAAGAAAGAAAGAAAGTGCATAAACATATTCAATATATAATTTTTACTAAAACTACATAGCCTATAAAATAATTTTTTGTAAGGAATACATAAATGCACATGGAACAAATTAGATTAAGGGTAATAACGTTTAAGATGCATAATATTAATGGGTTCCTTTAAAGAAACACTATCCATATCAGCAATTTTGTAAGCACCCGAACCAAAGTCTTCAATAAAAACAAAAGGTCCAAGCTAATTAGGGCTAAATTTTCCTTTTTCGCCCGGTAAAGTATTCACATTTCATTGATTATGTCCAACATTTCTAATTCTTGTAAGTGTTGTTCATGAAAAGTATCTTTATAAATTATCCCATGAAATGAAATTCGTAAAGAAGGTATTTCAAGTTCCAAAGGCATAACAACATCAGTACCATAGACAAGGTTATAAGGAGAAGTACTGATGGCGGTATGAACACTAGTCCTATAGGCCCACAAAGCATAAGTCACTTGAGTATGCCAATCTTTTGTGTGCTTACTAATTGTTTTTCTCAAAATTTGTTCAATAATTTTATTTGATGCTTCGGCTTGTCCATTAGATTGACGATAGTAAGGAGTTGAAAATCGATGTTGAATCCTATATTTCTCCAAGAATTTTCCAACTTCTTTGTTTTTAAAAGATGTTCCATTATCGAAAATTATCATCGAAGGAATACCAAATCTTGTTATGATATTATTAAGGATGAAATCACAAATGACGTCCACCATTGTTGAACGAAGAGGAACAACTTCAACCCACTTTGTAAAGTAATCCGTAGCTATGAGAATGTAAGTATGTCCTTGAGAAGAAGTCGGTGAGATTTTTGCAATAAGGTCAAAACCCCAAATACTAAAAGGCCATGGAGAAACTTGATTACGAAGCTCACGAGTAGGAGCATGAATCAAATTACTATGTTGTTGACATTGAGGACATTTTTTAACAAACATGAAAGAATCTTGTTCCATTGTTTGCCAATAATATCCCATTCAAAGTAATTTATTAACTAGGGATTTTCCACCAAAATGTCCCCCATAAGAACCGGAATGAGCCTCTGCTAAAGCTACAGGAATTTCAGTTCTATTAAGACATTGTAATAATAATCCCTCATAAGAACATTTGTAAAGTGTGTCTCCTAAAATGATGTACCTTGTTGCAAGTTTCCTAATACAATTATGCATGTTCCTTGTTGCTGATTCACTAAAAGTACCATCTTTCAAAAAATGAAAAATATGTGAATACCATTCATCTGAATGCAAGTTAAAACAATCAACGATAAACTTATCAGAAATTGTAGGGCATTTAAGAGTTTGTATAGTAAATTGAAATTTTTTTGCATTGTTCTCGAGACAAACCAAGGAAGCTACACTAGCCATGGCATCCGCATGTCGATTGTCCTTTCTAGGTAAAGTCTGAATCGTATAAGAGGAGAATTGTGAAAGCACATTAAGAGCTAAATCTCTATATTGTGTCATTTTAGCATTTTTAGTCTAATATCCTCCTTTAATCTATTCTACTATTAGTTGAGAATCTCCATATATTTGTAAATGTTTGATATTGAGGGATGAAGCTACTCGTAGTCTAGCTATAAGAGCTTCATACTCCGCAATGTTATTAGTGCAAGGGAAGGTTAATTTATATGATACCCACACCAGAACCTGTCTTACATTTAGAGCCATCAAAATATAGTTCCCAAATATCCTCTTGTTGAAAAGTTAAGATGTTATCATTAGGAAATTCTATAGAAGTATAAATTTTATCTAGGTAAGGACAAGGAGCTTCAGCTAGATAATCTATCAATGCTTGTCCCTTAATAGATTTTTGAGAAATTAATTTAAGATCAAATTTTGTAAGCAACATCACCCATTTTGCCAACCGGCCTGAGAGATCAGTTTGTGAGAAAAGATGTTTCAAAGGATCAAACTTAACAATCACATTAACTTCAGCATTTATCAAATAATGCCTGAGTTTTTTACATGCATAAACTACAACAAGACATTGTCTTTCTAAATCTGTATATCATGTTTCATAATCAAGTAAAGTCTGACTAATGTAATACATAGGTCTTTCTTTATCATTATCATCAATTTGAGCTAACAACACACTCACAGTCCATGGAGTCGCTTAAGTGTATAATTGAAATGGTTTATCAAAATTTGCAAGTTGAAAAATAGGAGGATTTTCAAGATACTCCTTAAATTGCTCAAAAGTTTGTTTACACTCCTCATTCCAAGAGAAAGTGGTATCCTTTTTAAGCAAGGAAGTAAAAGGAATAGTTTGGTCCACTAAATTAGAAATAAAGCAATGAATAGGTTGTATGTTTCCTTGTAAGCTTTGTAACTGGGAAATATTTTTAGGAGGAGGCATATTAACAATAGATTCAATCTTTTCAGTATCTACTTCGATGCCTCGCTTAGAGATTATAAATCCTAATTATTTACTGGAATCAACTCCAAAGACACATTTCTTAGGATTCAATCTCATATTATAACTTCTAATCCTTTCAAATATCTATCGTAAAATAGTAACATGATCTTCTCTTTGTATAGATTTTGCCAAAATATCATCCACGTAATCTTCAACAATCTTATGAATGTAATCATGAAAAATCAGGGTCATAGCCCGTTGATAAGTTGCTCCTGCATTTTTCAATCAAAAAGGCATCATGACCAAACAAAAGGTTCCCTAAGGTGTTATAAATGCAATCTTAAATTGATCTTCAGGGGGGATAAAGATTTGATTGTATCTTAAAAAACCATCCATAAAAGATAACAAGGCATGGCCTGCTATTGAATCCACAATCATATCAATATTAGGTAGCAGGAAATCATCTTTCAAAGATGCCTTATTTAAATCTCTAAAATTAGTGCACATCCTTATCTTATTTTCTCCTTTTGATATAGGCACAATGTTTGAAATCCAATCTGAATAATCTATAGAATGGATAAATATAGAATCCAATAATTTTTCAATTTCTCCTTTAACTAATAAAGCAATTCTTAGATTCATCTTTCAAATTTTTTGTTTAATAGGTTTCATTCTTGGCTTTAAAACAATATTATGAGTAACAATCTTACAATCTATACCTGGCATATCAGAGTATGTCCAAGCAAATATATCCTTAAATTCAAGAAAAAGGGAAACCAAGTGATCATGTTCATCCTGATTCAAACATTTCCCAATTTTTATCATCATTTTCACCTCCTTGAATATCAATAGTTTCAGTAATTAACAAATCACTTTTTACCAGAGAATCCATTGGTAAAGGGAGAATATCATGATCTTCTTGTTCTCCAAAATAAGCATATGTTTTTAAACAATAAGGCTTTCCTCATTTATGATGAAACTTAGATAAATCTTCATAAATTCCATTAGGGCTTCATCTTTAGGAAAAATATCCAAAGAGGAGGGTTGATTAAGGTCAATAAGTAATGGGTTAACCAACTTCAACTGTCCACTACAGATATGATTAATAGTAAGAGGAAAAGTTGATGGTTTTCTATAAGGATTGAATCCTAATCCATATGTATGATCATAAAGTTAATTATCCAAAGGTACTTGTATACCTTGTTCATATTTACCACATCCTTTTCCATTAAATCCTGATTTCTTAAGAAAATGATAACCAGGACCATATCGATCAGTCATGTCAGAAGGAGTCCAAGGAGTGGCATATGTCACAATGTCATAACAATCAGGCTTTATAGTGTCAAGTGTTTCATTAATCGAAGTGGAAAAAAAATTACTTTTTAATTCTTCAGAAAGTGGTGAAGAAATAAAAACTTTTTTCTCAAATTCATTATGTTGCTTCATGAATTCCAAATCAGAGACCTTGTATTATCCAATAAACTTAGGATTAAAATCCAATGTCCCCCAATCATCCTCATTCAAAGAAGAAGAAGACAAGGCTTCTTGTTGTTGAATCTCAGGTTGTTTTATCTCAGGTTGTTGTATCTCTAATTGTTTTTCAATCTCTTTACTATTTTGAATAGGTTCAGAGTTCTTGGCATATTAAACATTTAAGCAAGGATTCAGGGCATCATCTGCATGTAATGTATACATTAAGTTTTTATAGATGAACCTAACCTTGTGATGAAGAGTAGAAGGAACTGCATGCATAGTATGTAACCATGGTCTTCCTAAAAGAAGATTATAATTGAGAGGTCCAGGCATAACATGAATAGGAGTATTTAGAATAACTGGACAAACTTTAACAGGTAAGGTAATATGCCTAAAGTTCTTTTCTTGATATTATCAAATCCACAGATAGGAACATTATCAAGTTGAATAGTAGATAGATCAGCCTTAATTTCCTTAAGCATATCCAGCCTACAAACATTAAGTCTAGATCCATTATCAATTAAGGTTCTTCGAATGATACTTTGATTAATAGAGACAGCCACCATAAGAGCATCATATTGATTCTACACCTCTAGGGAGGGTAAGTCATTATCAAAAAACAAAATTGGAGGTAGAGAAGGCATAGTATGCATACAATCCAAAATAGAATGAATGTTCTCTTGATTAGGAGGCAAAGTAGGAAGAGTAGATAAAGCTTTTTGCAATGCCTCATGATATGTCGGGGAAGTTTGAAGTAATTCCCATAAAGATATCTTAGTAGGAGTAGCACATAATTGGTCAACTAAGTTGTACTCCTTAAAGGTAGATGGATAACTAGGTGCTTGAGGAAGCATAGGTTGAGGAGGAGGTAAAGAAACTGGAATAGTAGGCTGAGGATTATTTGGTGTGCGATAAGCATGTGAAACGGAATTAGTATGATCAAAGAATTCCAAAGGATCTCTAGGTTTACCCTTAATGGCTATAGGAGGACATCCTTTTACCGTCATCAAAGGTGTAGGATATATCATTTTAGGTTTATCAATGTTGCAAATAGTGGGACATGAAGGTAACCATGCACACACCCTATGGTAAAGGTCAATTGGAGAGGTTGTGGAGGAGATTGAAATATGAATAGGATCCATGGAGATCATATTCAAACCATTTTCATCCTCACTACCCTATACCTCATTAGGAAATCTATCCTCTTGTATGATAAAATCCTCATCAAAGTACTTCAAACAAGAATCATACATGTTGAATACAAAGAAAGCACTAAAAGCATGAAAATGTAATTTTTTTTGTATTTTTTAAAGGAATTTTGCAATTTTTTTGTATTTTTGAAATATAAATGCAAGAAATCTAATCTTCTAAGTGTACAAAATTTAGATCTAACACCATAAAAGAAAGAGTTGTCATAAATGGGTTCACCAAAATGAATAGGGGAAAAATGGAAGCTTAGCAATGTACCTAACATTCAACACTTATTCATTTGAATTCAAATTGGAATTGACATATCATAAGTAAATCTGGAAATACTTGGAAATTAATTAGGTCAAGATGCATACCTCATTGTGAAATTGAATTGGAAATACCTAACTAAATTTTGTATGAGGTTTTAGAAGATTCTGCGACCAGATCTGTGATTAGAAAGCTGAGACAGAGAAAACCCAGAAATCTTTCTCCAAGATGAGCTTAGGTCGGGTTTGACCCTCATAAAAGGTCAAATACTAAATTCTTTATTTGAAGTCTGATTCGAATTTTGTTCGCAAATCCTATAAGTTTGGTGAAAAGGGTACTCAAATCTATCCTCTGATTCCCGAAACAACGACTATACATATTTGAAAAAGGGGGTTTCTGGGGTGGCTATATAGGGTTTTGCCTTAGTCAAATGCCTATTTTGGTGGTCTCCACCTCCATGAATAGCTAATTGAAATAGAATGTGTGTGTGTATGTATTGAAAGTGTAATGCCAAGATCTAATCCTCTAGATCAAAACCGTAGGATTAATGTGTATGAAATAACAATGCATAGATTTGAATGAGATAGAAAAGCATACCAAGACCCCCAGGCTAAAGTACTTCTACCAAACTCACAATCCATAATTGTTACCCATGATTGAATCTTTCAATGCTTGAAAATTGATTGTGGATCAAGGAAGAAAGGATCTCTCTTGCTCCAAATATGTGTTCGCAAAAGATGCTTGATGTCAAGAATGGCTTGATCTCCTATATCATCCTCTTGCTATCTTACATCTTCACCACTCCTTGCTTGCTTAAAACCTTATTGCTTAAAAAACTTGATGGAGAGATGTGGATAATGGATGTTGGATCAATCACCTTGATTGAGAGTGCTTGAGTTTGAAAAACTTGATGTGTAAATGAGAGAGGAAGGCCTCCTTTTATAGTGATCCAAGGCACAATCCTCTAGAGGGGCCACCTTGGAGAATTAAATCCCAATTAGGTCCTAACCTTTAGAAAATATACCTAGATTAAATGAAATTAGATGATTTACCATCCTAAAACCCGAAATGGTTAACCCGAAGGTGGGAAAATAAATATCTTGAAAGCTCGATGCCCGGAAATCAAAGATTTTGGAATTTTGGAGGGTGGGCAAAAATGAGGTTGGACGTGACCTAGTTAGGTTTGACCTCAATCCTGACCTAGTCAAGTTCGAGCTCGATACTAACCTATTCAAGATCAACCTCAAATTTGACCTTGTACCCAGATTCAATCAACATCAAGACAAGAGGTCCTGAGGATGCCCAGAGACCTAGAAATGATATCAGATCAGGACAGAATACCTGGGATAGGCATAAAATCCTATGATGACTGTCATGAAAGCTAGGAGGACTTATTTGTAAGTCCTACCTAGAAAATAGATCCATGGAAGAGGGAAAATTAGGAGAATCCATAGGATCCTAACCCTAATTTCACCTAGAATGAAGAAGATAAGTGCAAAATGCATCCTAAATGCAATTCTATCATGATAAATGTACTAAAAGAAGGTGCTAAACCTATCAAGATGGAAGTGCTTCCATTTTAAGATGATACAAAAATTTCAATCATAATCATTTTTTTTATAGATCATTACAGATTAACAATGATTAATAACTTAGGTGTTTCCATTGTACGTGTATTTTGTTGGCAGTGGGCCAGCGTCCCTCGCAAGGTTTGCGACATGGCTTAACCACCTCATGTGTCTTCTATAAGTCTAGTGGTTGTATTGGGAATTAACTAGTTGATCTTTTGGTGCAATGACAACCACTACTTGTAACAAGTGGTATTGGAGCTTAGTCATAGGTTTGAATCCATGTAGGCCACAACGAGTGACACTAGGAGGGGGATTGTTGGAAGTGGGCCAACATCCCTCATAGGGTTTGAGACATGGTTTAACTGCCTCTTGTGTCTTCTATAAGTCTAGTGGTTGTATCAGACATTAACAGGTTGATCTTTTGTTGCAATGACAACCACTACTTGTTGAATCTAAAACATTTATTGTTAATTTATGATTTCAATGTTAGTATGTAGATTGTTAAAGATTTCACTGTTATGTTCATTATTTTGAATTGTGAAAAATTAATTTCTCAATCACCAAAGACATTATTGTTTTGAGAAACCAATCTTTTTCATTAACCTAATGTATTTAGATTTTTAAAATGAAGAATCTTGATTTTTCCATCCAATGACAGATAATGTTGTAGAGGAATAGGATGATCATAGAAATTAGAAACAATCTGATCTGATTCGTTTGTTTCTTCTAGGAGACTTTACACGTATTTGGCAATGTGTGAAATCTTATCTCCATCTCTCACAAAGCAAAGTGGTCGTCGTGAATGATTTCAAGGAAATCAAAGGTGATATTACTATTGCTGGCAATGACACTTTTGACAGACAAGGAGTGGCTTGGTGGAAGATTCTCAAACAAGAAGATACGGTGCCAGTCAATTAAATGCTTAAATGACTTGTGATCTAACTATAATTTTATGTAGAGTCTAGTCAAAGGTGTCGTTTAAAAAGAACTATCCTCCAATTAAAATAAATAATGTTTGGGATATCATGTAAATCAAGATAGTAGCAAAGGTGGAAGCAAATTAACAAGCGTTAGGCCCATGATGGGTTGTAGAGAGAAGTATTCTCCAACAAAAACATCAAGTTTCCTTTTTGATTTTTTAATAATCAACAATCTTAATAGATTTTGAGAGAGAAATGTAAATCTAATCATTTCTCTACGAACATGAATATTCTACTTTCTTGTTTTGGAGTTACATATGTAACTAACTGAAATATAACTAGTAAATGTGTGAAGGAAATAAGATTATATGGAAGTTATGGCGTGACTGTACAGGGCATTAAAATAAGAAACAATCAACAAGTTCACCTCAAGTTCGACAGTTGTACTTCTGTTATAGTTGTTAATCTCACAACTTTCTCTCCTCCAAATGCAATATATTAAATGAAGAATGATAGCTCTAATTGGAGAACATCAAGATGACAAAAATCATACCTTCATCAATCAGAAATCTCATTGAGCTTCAGACTCTATCACTTAATGGAAACCATTTAGGAGGCAAAATCCCGAACAAAATCAGCAAGCTACAGGAGCTGATCCAACTAAACCTGGCAAATAATTGGTTGCTCTATCATTGAAGAAAAACAACATCACAAAATAATTTAACAAACATCATTTTCTCAAGAACAATTTTGAACAATATCTAGCCCAAAAAGCTTCTAAAATTCTTAGCACGGGTAAAAGACCCATGATCAACCAATCATCATTTCACATGATTCTTGCAAAGTTCACTAATTTGGTAGGTGTTCATATTTTCTTTTATTTTGAATGTCTCCTAAAATCTATCCAAAAGGCTTTACAAAAAAAAAAAGAAGTGTATTTTGAAGCTTAAGACATGTACCAAGCTTAGAAGCACTCTTGATTATAAAATATTTGTCTTCTCACATGAACCACCACTGGCAATTTCCTATTATTTTTTTCCATTGGACAACATAATTTCTTGATTCTTAGGGCACACCTAATAAAACATCTCACGTGAACAGGCACAAGCAATTTCCTATTTTCTACCATTGGATGGTGATATTTCTTAATCCCAGGGTACACCTCATAAAACTATGATAGATTTGTTCAAAATCAAACCCTTGCTCAATTTCCAATTTTTCCTTCTATTTAATGAAATCGCAAACAAGAATAAACATCTTGTCACCTAGATTTAAGCAATAGAGCAAGGCTTTTGAGGCAAAAATGTCTTAGCTTTTAACAACACAATTGGAAAGAAAAATACATCTTTCTCAAAAAAAATAGTATCTATAAAATTCACTGGAACATCTTGGGTCCTTGGCAATCTTGTGTCATCAAAAAGATGTTTGAAGTTTTCTATGTTGCTCGGTTCCTTCTTTGACTGATTTGGTTCGGTGTTGCTCGATTTCCTTTGTTCACTGGTGTTGTTTGATTATCTCTCTAGCGCTTGGTTATCCTTGCTTACCGGTTGGTTTATTTTGATTCCTCATGAGGCCTACTTGTCTGGTCGTTCCTTCTATTGATGGTGGATCTGAAGGCTAACTTGATTCGATAGCCTCTTGTATAAATGTAGTTGTTTGGTTAGATTTTTAGGAGGAATTTTTTGGGATAGAACATAGGAGATGGAAGATTAGAGATTGTTGGTAGATCCTCACATGTTGGAGGACTTTTGTACTTGATTGTAATATCTAGCCTAAATCGGGAAGGCCTTATAGCTCGGCATGTATGAATCAATTGAAGTTAATATATGAAAGTTTCTGCATTCTCTCTCTCACTTTTGTGTGTTTTTGCTTCTGTGTGTGATCTCTGCAAGGTGGATCTGGTTAGGGTGTGCCTTTGGCCCCTCTCTACATCCTCCTTTGTGTCAGGTGGTATTAGAGCGAGGTGAGATCTAGATCTAGGTTTGCAAATCTAGGTTTGAGGGTTCCTTCTTGTCAAACCCTAATTGATTTTTTGTAGGGTAGAAGATTGCAATCTGACCTACAATTGTAGAAGGTTTCAAGATGGTTCATGTGAGGCGATATGCAGATCCAACATTGGTAGACATGTTGAGACAACTTACTGCTAGATTAGAAGTTGTTGAAACAACCCAGAGAAGAGGAAGACATCTTGAAGATGTTAGTGATGTAGAACCTACACTAACGATGGATCAAGGTGAGGAAAGATTGTTGAAGGCTTTGACAAATCTAAATTCTACACCACACTTTAATCCTCCTGAGTATAGTGGAAAATTGGATTCTGATGAATTGGTGGACTGGATCACTGAGATGGAGAAGTACTTTGAATATGAAAATGTACCTGAAGAAAAGAAGGTGAAAATTGCAAGCATAAAGTTGAAGAGTCATGCATCCTTGCGATGGAAACATCTGAATTTGGACAGAAAGAGGAAAGGAAAAGACAAAATCAAGGTATGGAATAAAATGGTGAATAAATTGAAAGGAAATTTCTTACCTTATGATTATCAGATTAACCTAGATAGGCGAATGCAAATTTTGAGGCAGAAAGATAGCTCGGTAAAAGAATATACTAAGGAATTTTATAGATTAGATATCAGATCTGGACATGATGTTCATATGATATGGAAACAATTGCTAGATACCTGAATGGTTTGAGAGTTTCCATCCAAGAAGAAATCAGTTTGGTCAAATTGGAGAATATTGAAGAGGCTTATCAATTTGCATTGGAAGCTAAGGAGAAATTGAACAAGAGACATGAGAAAAGACAAAGAGGTAGAGGTGGTAGATTCCCTAGAGGAAGAGGTAGATCTCATGGTGAAAATAGTAGATCTGAATTTGAAAAGGCAACTTTGCATAAAAGAAAGATCGAGTGGAAAGGTGAAAGTTCATCTAGAGGTAGAGGAAATACCTACCGAGGTGGTTATAATAGAGGTGGTTTCTGAGGAACTTGTTACAATTATGGAGAAGGACATAGATCATTTGAGTGTACACATACAAGTAAGAAGGTTGGTAACAATAGAAATGATTTGGTGCAAAAAGAGTCACCAAATGAACCTGAGAAGGAAAATAACTTGATGGTAAGGAGATCACTTTGGAGTGAAAGTAATAAGGAAGATCTAGTAAGGAAAAGTTTATTCAAGACCATATGTAGAGTTTCTGATGAAGTTTGGAAGGTAATCATTGACAGTGGTAGCTCAAAGAATCTAGCATCTAAAGAAATGGTCACAAAGTTACAGTTGAAAAGGTTGGAACATCTAAAGCCCTATCAGATTTCATGGATCAAAGATGAGCATACACTCTTGGTAAGTGAACAATGTTATGTGAATTTGAAAATTAGAAAGTACTATGATAAGGTGTTATGTGATATCATGTCTATGGATTGTTGTCATATTTTGTTGGGTAGACCTTAGAAATATGATAGACATGCTATATATGATAGGAGATTACATAAATATACTATTTGGGCTGACATGGGAGAAGACAAATCTTGTTACCTTTGATTGAAGCACCTGTTAGTAATGTTTGCACATCTATGAAAGTTTTCTTGATGGAAGGAAGAAAGGTTTTTAAGAATTTGATAATGAACCTGATAATGTACCTGATGGTTTTCCACCAAAGAGAAGCATTGATCATTGCATGGATCTAATCCCTGGAGCTAGTTTACCAAACAAGGCACCACATCGGTTGACACCTACCAAGAATTAGGAATTGAACCGACAGATTCAAGAATTGTTGGAGAAATGGTTGATCGGAGAAATTTTGAGTCCTTGTCTAGTACCTATTGTACTGGCAGCTAAGAAGAATGGAGAATGGTGAATGTGTACTGATTCGAGAGCAATCAACAAGTTAACAATTAAATATAGGTTTCCTATACTGAGAATGGATGACATAATGGATAGTTTGACTAGAGCAAAGTATTTTACCAAAATTGATTTGAAGAGTGGATATCATCATATCAGAATCAGAGAAGGTAATGAATGGAAGACTTATTTCAAGACAAAAGAAGGTTTGTATGAGTGGTCAGTTATGCCTTTTGGTTTAACTAATGCACCAAGTACTTTTATGAGGTTGATGAATGAAGTTTTGAAGAAATTCTTGGGTAAGTTTGTGATTGTATATCTTGATGATATTCTAATATTCAGTACAACTAGAGAAGAATATTTTTTGCATGTTAAACAAGTATTGCAGAGGTTGAAAGAAGAAAAGTTGCTGATAAATTTGAAAAAGTGTTCATTTATGAAAGAGGAGATTGTGTATTTGGGATTTGTGATTTTGGCTAATGGTTTGAAAATGGATCTTGAAAAGGTTGAAGCTATTTTGAATTGGCCTACACCTGAGAATGCTAGTGAGGTAAGATCATTTCATGGTTTGGAAAGTTTTTACCGAAAGTTCATTAGGAATTTTAGTTCGATTTGTAATGCTATGACTGAGACTATGAGAGGAGATAAAAGACAATTCAAGTAGATACATGGAGCTGATAAAATTTTTGAGACTCTAAAGGAGAAGGTTGTCGAATTAACTATTTTGGCATTACCCGATTTCAATAAATTATTTCAAGTAGAATGATGCAAGTGGAAGTGCAATAGGAGATGTGTTGAGTCAAGAAGGTAAACCCGTTTCTTTCTTTAGTGAGAAGTTGAATGATGTAGAAAGGAAATATTCTATGTATGATCAAGAATTCTATTCTATTGTTCAAGCACTGAAGAAATGGAGACATTATTTGATACCGAGTAAATTTATGTTGTATACCAATCATAAGGCTTTACAATATTTGGGTAGTCAGAATAAGTTGAATCAAACACATATGAAATGGGTTGAGTATTTGCAGAGTTATACATTTGTGATAAAGCATAAGAGTGGAGTCACTAACTGAGTTGTTGATGCATTGAATAGAAGATCTTTGATGACATAGATGAAAATTGAATTTCTTGGCTTTGATGACATGAGAGATTCTTATGAATTTGATCCTAATTTTTCTAAGTCGTGGAGAAAGTGAAAAGAACCTATTCAAGATTAACTGAGTACTAAATGGGAAGATTATTTTATTCAAGAATGTATGTTTTTTAAAGGTATTCAGTTGTGTATATCGAGAGGACCAATGAGAACTAATTTGATAAAAGAGAAACATAGTAGTGGTTTGGATGGACATTTTCGTGTTGATAAAACATTGAATTTCCTTAAGGAGAAATACTTTTGGCCACAATTGTATAAAGATGTTCACAAATTTGTGAAAAGTTGTAGAATTTGTCAAGTTACAAAAGGAGTAAGTCAAAATACTAGATTGTATACACCGATTTCTGTTCCTGAAAAACCTTGGATTGACATCAGTAGGGATTTTTTTCTTGGCTTACCGAAGATAGTAAGAAGTAATGACTCTATATTTGTTGTTCTAGATAGATTTTCTAAAATGGCACATTTTATACCTTGTAGAAAGACATCAGATGAAGTACATATAGCAGATCTTTTATTTAAGGAAATTGTTAGATTGCATGGATTACCAGGAGTATTATCTATGACCGAGACAATTAATTTGTTGGATACTTTTGGAAGACCCTTTGGTGAAAGTTTGGCACCAAGTTGAAATATAGTTCTAAATTTCACCCACAAACTGATGGACAGATAGAAGTTGTGAATAAAAGTTTGAGAAATCTTTTGAGATGCTTAGTTGGAGACACACCAAGCAATTGGGATTCTATGTTTCCACAAGAAGAGTTTGCATACAATAATTCAGTGAATAGGATTACTAGAAAAACACCTTTTGAGATTGTAAATGTTATACAATCGAGAGGTATATCTAATTTGAGGGATATTGTTGATGAAAGAAAGAGAAGTCCTGAAGGAGTAAAATTTGCTGAGTATATGAATAAATTGCATGAAGATGTGAACTATAGGATGGAAAAGAGTAATAAAAAATACAAAGACAGAGCTGATAGATCAAGAAGACATAAGACTTTTGCAGTCGGTGATGAAGTAATGCTTCATTTGAAGAAAGGTAGATTTCCTATTGGAACATATGGGAAGCTGAAGATGAAGAAGTTTGGACCTTGCAAGATACTGAAGAAATTTGATAGTGGAAATGCATATGAGATTGAGTTACTTGATGACATGGATATATCACCTATATTCAACATTGTTGATTTGTATGAGTATCATGAGTCAGATGAAGAAATGACAGTACCAAATGATTATCCTAAGAAATAGATGGAAGAAGTTGAGCATATTTTGGAGCAATTAGCAGAAGTACAAGAGGAAAATAGTATATATAGAATATCTAGTAAAGTGGAAGAATAGACTGATTAAAGATAGTTCATGGATTTCACAATCTAAGTTGGATGTAGCTCGAATCATACATGTTTCATGATTCAGAGAATCATTCTCAAATAACCCCAGTTGTCTATGCAGAAGAATTTTGGGTCCTTGGAAATCCTGTGTCACCAAAAAGATGTTTGAAGTTTTCTATGTTGCTCGATTCCTTCTTTGACGGAGTTGGTTCGATGTTGCTCTATTTCCTTTGTTCACCGGTGTTGGTTGGTTATCTCTTTGGCACTTGGTTATTTCCCTAGCACTCGGTGATGCTTGTCTGGCACTCAGTTATCCTTGCTTACCGAGTTGTTTATTTTGATTCTTGTTGAGGCTGACTTGTACAATTAATTTGGGTCATCAATTTAATGATGCTATCTATCATTGGGAATCATGTGGACCTAGATCTAGTTTTCCCTTCCCTTGATGGTGGATCTAAAGGCCGACTTGATTCAATAGCCTCTTGTATAAATGTAGTTGTTTGGTTAGAGTTTTAGGAGGAAGTTTTTGGGATAGAAGATAGAAGATTAGAGATTTTTGGTAGATCCTCACATGTTGGATGACTTATGTACTTGATTGTAATATCTGACCTAAACCAAGAAGGCCTTACAACTCAACATCTATGAATCAATTGAATTTAATATATGAGAGTTTTTGCATTCTCTCTCTCACTTTTGTGTGTTGTTTCTTCTGCATGTGATCTCTGCAAGGTGGATCTAGTTAGGGTGTGCCTTTGGCCCCTCTCCACGTCCTCCCTTGTGTCATCTTCTATGATTCTCATCATCTCGCTATGCCTAACAAGGTTTTTTCTAACGTCGATCTCCACATATTCTACCATTGTCGATACAGGCATAACCGTCTACAATTTTCCAGTCTTTAAAAAAAAAAAATATAGCTCCAAAATAATCTATGAACAATTTTCTAGCTTTAAGCACAAAAATGCCCTAGCTCCAAAATAATTTGTGAATATTCTTTGAGGTTTTAAACACAACAAAAACCCTAACTCTGATATCAATTGTGAATAATTTTCCAAGCTTTACGCACAAAAAACCATAATAGAAAAATCATAGGAAGAGCTCCTAAATAATATGTTAATGACTTTTTAGTATTTACACACAAGAAACCCTAACCCTAATAGGAAAACCATAGAAAGAGCTCTACAATATAACAAGAAATTGTGGAAAAACCCAAGATTTTAATGAAAGAAGCTTTGGTGCGATAATGACATTAATGAGATTCTTAAAAAGTGGTCATTGGGATTGAGGCCTCTTGATGTGGTATGTTGCGGAATGAAATGACTACAACAACAAGTAGCCAAGGGTATTGCTTGGGATAGGGTTGTGGCTGGTCTGGTAGCCATGACTTTTTCTTGAGCTCTGCCTCCCTATTCTCCCCTTCTAAAATTGATATTCCCTCGTTGTGTATGGATGTCATGGAGAAGAAAAGCAAACAAACAAATACATAAAAGTGATAACATAAGGAGGAGCGAACAACAGGAGTGAACAATAGGAGTGACAATGAAAAAGTCTTTTATAGTAGGCACATGAAAGACAACGATGAGGGTTTTTTTATTTGTGGAACATACCTAGATAAACAATTATTTTTTCTCTATCGGTCTAGCAGTCCATGGGAACAAGTTTACCCCACCTTCTTCCCTCTTGTCTCTTATGTAGTTCGTTTTCTCTAGACTTTCTAATTTAATAGATGATTGGAAGATGGAAAATTGAGATCTTTTTTTAAACCTCAAATCTGCAAACCAAGATTTAACAAACCTATCAAATCTACAAACCAAAAACTTGGTGTCATGAATAAAACAAACTGAGGCTTGGACTCTTGGGTTTCTAAGTTGTTATCTACAACCATGCTCAAACTTCAGGGTCTAGGATTAGGTAGTTTTAAGATAGAGGCCCAAGGGTCTATTGGTGGTCTGATTATAAGCATAAACCCCCACCTGGATAACGTAGGGTTGGTTCAATGGGCTCCAGGTAGCCTTCAATCAACATGAGTACAAACATGGTATGGTCCAAAGTAGCATTCCCTCCTATTAAAGGTTATCTCTAGGGGGAGCAGGCAACACAAATAATAAGTTCATCTTTGTTAATGAAAAATAATATTTGGGGATTATAAAGAGGAGACAAGTTCAGAAGAGGAAACATCTATAGAAAAAAGAATCATCATGATGCTTCTGAAGGAATCTACCAATAACCTCTTGATAGATGATTTAAGGAACCATGCAAACAAGAAATCAAAGGAAGCAAAAAGAGGAATCAAATATGATAGCATAAAGACTCCCATGGAAAACATTGCAGTGGACAAAGAAGGTGGAGAGTAGGGATCACCAAATAATAAAGATACATACAACCCCTCTTCCTCCCCTTTTCTTTTGTCATCAGAGTTGTATGTAAGTGACCTTATGGACTTGAAAAAGAGACTCAAAATGATGCAGGAGCATCTTAGGCGTAAGAACAATCTTCCATCACCCAAAAATATTTATGGTTTCTTTTCAATAAGGGCTATCTTGTGTAGAGGTTCTATTTTTGGAAATTTAATATATTTACTAAGTTTTCCGTTCATGCTCAGAATGGTCTATTTTCTTCCCTGGAGGTTCATTTTGGTTATATCAGCCTGCCAGTAAAATTTCATTGCTAGATCAAGTCTAGTTTTGAAGATATTGAAAATTTTCGGTATTGGTAGCAGGGTACAAAAACTTCGAACTCAATTTTGAAGGCTTTAGAGGCCCCGAATGAGGTTGCAAATTCAAATGAATGAAGCTTGCTTGATTCAAGCATTGTAGAGCACTTCGCACCATTTTTGAAATAGAGTCATAATAGTCAATCGAGTCAACGGGTGATGACTTATGGTCTCCGGAAGTTGGGTCACCTGAAATGGGGGAAAATGATTTTCCTTCAAAAAATTTGTTTGTGTTTAAAAAGTTATTTTGAGTTGACTTTGATGTAATAAATTGTAAAATAAAATATTTCTAAGTTTGTTCGGCCTTATTGGCTAAAATTCTGGAACCTTCCCATGCGGTGGAAAATTGCCTATATAAGGAAGGCTGTAGTGTTGTCTTAGGTAGTTGGGAGTAGTTCTAGGTAGATCTGGGTAATAATTCGACGCTTTTTCCTATAGAATATTGTAAGGGAAAATGCCCATGTGGCTTTATATATTGTAATTCTAAAATTTTTAATTCCACATTTGTGGAGATAATAAGAAGCCCATTTTCTATTCTTGCAAATTGTTGTTGTTTCTCTATTTCTTTTATGTTTTTGTGATATTAAGGGGAGCACCCTTCATCAAGTGGTATCAGAGTAGGAGTTCTTGAGTGTGTAAATAGATCACCGACTGTGAGGCAGTTTGCACCAGGACCGTAGTTTAGGGTTTCAGGTGCATCGAAAAAATGCCTACATGAAGGGAACATAGCGGAAGAGTTGGTGTTGCAACACCTGAGATTAGAGTGCTCCAAAGATAAGTGTGAGCATTGTAAGAAGAGGTTCACAAAGGAATGAATCTTAATGTCAGAGATGAAAGTGAGGATGAAGCCAAGGGAGAAGGAAATTTTGATTAAGAAGAAGGCAAAATTTTGAACGGGGAGGAAGAAAGACTTTTTCGGGCCATTTCCAAGATCGGGAAAAGACCTCAGATTGAGGTTCCTACATTTTTAGGAAATCTTAACCCAGAAGAATTGATCAACTAGATCAATGAATGTGAAGAATATTTTGAGTATGAAGACATTGAGGATCCTAATAGGGTCAAATTCATGAAGGCCAGACTGAAGGGTCATGCAAAGATTTGGTGGCAAGAGATTCAATTGGAGCAAAATAGAAGAGGAAAGGATAAAATCACAAGATGGGATCAGATGGTGGATAAATTGAAGTGACAATTCATTCTTATTGATTATGAGCTTGACCTACTGAAGAAAATACAAAGTTTGAAGCAAGTAGGAATATCTATTCAAGAATATACAGAGGAGTTCTATCTAATCCTCATCAAAACAAGCCATGCAGAAGCTGATAAGGAGAAAGTTTCCCATTACCTTAATGAGTTGAGGCCAAGCATTCATGAGGAGCTGAATCTGGTTTGAATGAACAGTATTGAAGAGGCATACTAGTTTTCCCTAAAAGTAGAGGAAAAGTTGAACAAGAAGTTTGAGAGAAGACAAAATGGAAGAGGTCATGGTGGACGATTTGGTGGATGGTCATATGGAGGCTGAAATGAAGATTTGAAAAGGAAGGATAAGGCCAGTAGCAATCAGAATCAGAGATGAAACAATTTCAATCATTTCCATGATCAGAATAATAGAGATCAGAGAGGAAGAGGAAGAGGACAAGGATCTGGAAGAGGAGGCTTCTATGGAAAATGTTTTCACTATGGAGAAGAAGGTCATAGGGCATATGAATTTCCTCAACACCAAGGAAGGATAGATAGGAGGAATGAAGGCTAGGCCAAAGTTGTACATGTAGATGAAGATGCCAGATCATCACATTCTGAAGATGCTAAAAGAGGAGAAACACTAATTAACAGAAGATTCCTGCTGAGTGGGGAGAATGAACCTGAGAAAAGAAGAAGCCTGTTTCGCACCAGGTGCAAGTGTGAAGGTAAATGTTGTGATGTGATTATCGATAGTGGAAGCACTGACAATTTGGTGTCAAAAGAGATGGTGATAAAGTTGAAGCTCAAGAGAGAGAAACACCCACATCCATATCAAATTGTCTGGGTGCAGGATGACCACAAGGTCATGGTTAGTGAATAGTGCCTGGTAAAGTTCAAGATTAGCAAATACCATGATGAGTTACTATGTGATATCATATATATGGATGCATGTCATATGTTTTTGGATAGACCATGGCAGTTTGACAGGTGTGCTATACATGATGGTCGTGCAAATACCTATTCCCTAACAAAGGATAGAGTGCGACATAAGCTAAAGCCATTGAATGACATAGAAGAAAAGGTATGTGGTAGTGCAAGAATAACTTTTGTTGATGGAAGAAAATTCCTAGATGGTATGAGGTATGAGAATGTGTTTTTTTCTTTAATTCCAAAAGATGGTAAAGAGGAAGTAGAAGATGTACCCATAGAAGTTGAAGATTTGTTGAATGAGTTTCATGATATTGTATCTGATAATGTACCTAATGGATTACCACCAGTAAGGAAGATCAATCATTAGATGGACTTGATTCCAGGAGTCAGTTTGGAAAATAAGGTAGCACACAAAATGATACTAGCAGAAAGTGAAGAGTTGAACAGACAAGTACATGAGTTATTGTAGAAGAGGTTGATTCGAGAGAGTCTAAGTCCTTGTGTTGTATCAATAATATTAGCACCAAAGAAGAATGGAGGATGTGTACAGAATCTAGGGCAATAAACAAGATCACAATCAAGTACAAGTTTCCATTGCCACGAATGGATGATATTATGGACTGTTTGAGTGGATCTGTGTATTTCTCAAAGATAGATCTGAAGAGTGGATACCATCAAATTCAAATTAGAGGAGATGAATGGAAGACTACCTTCAAGACAAAGGAAGGACTGTATGAGTGGTTAGTCATGCCTTTTGGGCTAACCAATACACTGAGCACTTTCATGCGGCTCATGAATGAGGTTCTGAAAGATTTTCTGGGTAAGTCTGTCATTGTTTACCTAGATGATATTTTGATCTTTAGTAAGACATTGGAGGAGTATATGATGCATATTCGTATGGTGTTTGAGAAGTTAAGGGAAGATAAATATTGATTAATTTGAAGAAGTACAATTTTGTGAAGGAGTTAGTGTATTTGGGATTTGTAGTTTCAGCAGAAGGTTTGAAAATGGACCCAAAGAATGTCTAGGCTATCCTTGAATGGCCTACTCCAAGGAGTGCTACTAAGGTAAGATCTTTTCTTGGTTTGGCTAGCTTTTATAGAAAGTTTATCAGAAATTTTAGTAGCATTTGTGGACCCTTGACTGAAACAATGAGAGGTGATAGAAAAGAGTTCAAGTGGACTAATGGGGTAGATAAGAGTTTTAAACTATTGAAACAGAAAGTTATAGAACATCCTATTTTAGCACTTCCAGATTTTAATAAGGTGTTTCAAGTAGACTGTGATGCTAGCAGTACTGCAATATTAGCTGTTATGAGCCAAGAAGGTAAACCTATTACTTATTTCAGTGAGAAGTTAAATGATGCCAAGAGAAAATATTATGTTTATGATCAGGAATTTTATGGTATAATTCAAGCATTAAAGAAATGGAGACATTATCTTCTTCCTAAGGAGTTTGTTTTGTATACTGATCATCAAGATTTTCAATATTTGAATAATCAAGGAAAGTTGAATCAAAGGCATTTGAAATGGGTTGAGTTTTTGCAGAGTTATACATTTGTTTTGAAACACAGGAGTGGAAAGTCTAACAGGGTTGCAAATGCTCTTAGCAAAAGGCAACTATTGCTGATAGAAATGTAGATTGAGGTGGTTGGGTTCAAGGAACTCAAGAATTTGTATCCAGAGGATCCTAATTTTGCTAAAGGTTGGAAAGCTTGTAGAGAACCTATTACTCTAGACCAAATGAAGTGGCTAGATTTCATCATCTAGGATGATATGCTATTTAGAGGGAGTTAGTTGTGCATTCCATGAAGCTCTATGAGGGATAATCTCATCAAGGAGAAGCATAGCAAAGGATTGGCTGGACATTTTGGTCGAGATAAAACCCTTACTTTGGTTAGTGAGAATTATTATTGGCCACAATTGTAGCAAGATGTCAAGAAGTTTGTACAGAGTTGTAGAGTATGTCAGATGGCGAAAGGAGTGAAGCAGAATATAGGGTTGTATCAGCCATTACCTGTACCAGAGAAACCTTGGGAGGATATCAGTATGGATTTTGTTCTTGGCTTGCTGAGGACACAGTGGGGACATGATTCAATTTTGTGGTGGTTGATAGATTTTTGAAGATGGCACATTTCATTCCCTGCAAGAAGACTAATGATGTTGTTCATGTTGCAGAATTGTTTTTCAGAGAAGTGGTGAGACTACATGGTTTGCCAAAGAGTATAGTTTCAAGTTGGGACACTAAGTTTGTTAGGTATTTATGGCACACATTATGGAAGAAGTTGAAGACAGATTTGAAGTTCAGTTCATCACATCATCCACAGACTGATGGACAGACAGAGGTGGTGAATAGGAGTTTGGAAAATTTGATGAGATTTTTGGTTGGAGATAAGCCAATAGGATGGGATTTGATTTTACCATAGGCAGAATTTGCATACAATAATTCTGTCAACATGAGGACAGGTAAATCACCATTCCAGATTGTATATGGAAGTAGTCCTAGAAATGCTTCAAAGTTGAGAAAGATAGATAAAGGAGAGATAAGTAGTGTTGAAGCTGAGGATTTTGCAGAACATCTGAAGAACATCCATGAGGAAGTGAGGAAGCACATTACCAAGATGAATGCACAGTATAAGGCTAAGGAAGATCAGAAAAGAAGGCATAAGGAATTTTAGGTTGGGGATGAAGTCATGGTTAATTTGTGGAAGGAGATATTTCCAACTGGTACATATAACAAGCTAAAAATGAAGAGGTTTGGGCCATGCAAGATACTGAAGAAGCATGATTCTGGAAATGCCTATGAGGTCAAGTTGCCTACAGGGCTGAATATTTCACCAGTATTTAACATTTTAGATTTGACAGAGTATCATGAAGGGGGAGTTCAAGACAAGATCACAGCAGCACAGTGGATTATTCCAACAACTAGTTTAGATGCCAAGGAGATTGAGGATATACTGGATAGTTGTGTTGGCCGAAGCACAAGGAACATGACATATGAGGAATATCAGGTCAAATGGAAAGGATGACCTATTGAAGATTCATCATGGCTGACAAAGGAGGAGGTTAACTATCTTGGTTTCCCTCTTCACACCTGAGACGTGACAGGGTCACTTCTCAAATTACCCCGGGTGTCTGATGCAGGAGCATCCTAGGTGTAAGAGAAATCTTGCATCACCCAAAAATATTTTTGGTTTCTTTTCAATAAGGGCTAGCTTATGCAGAGCTTCTATTTTTGGAAATTTACTATTTTTAGTAATTTTTCCATTCATTCTTAGAATGGTCTATTTTCTTCCCTAGAGGTTCATTTTGGTTATATCAGTCTGCCAGTAAAGTTTCATTGCTAGATCAAGTCTAGTTTTGAAGATATTGAAAATTTTTGGTATTGGTAGCAGGGTATAGAAACTTTGAACTCAATTTTGAAGGCTTTAGAGGCCCCAGATGAGGTCAAAACTTCAGCTAAATGAAGCTTTCTTATTTTAGGCGTTGTAAAGAACCTCACGCCCTTTCCTAAATGGGGTCATAATAGTCAATCAGGTCAACAGGTGATGACTTATGGTCTCCAGAAGTTGGGTCACCTAAAATGGTGGAAAATGATTTTCCTTCAAAAAATTTGTTTGGGTTTCAAAAGTTATCTTGAGCTGACTTTGATGTAATAAATTATAAAATAAAATAATTCTAAGTTTGGTCAGTCTTATTGGCTAAAATTCTGGAACCTTCCCAAGTGGTGGAAAATTGCCTATATAAGGAAGGTTGTAGTGTTGTCTTAGGCAGTTGGGAGCAGTTCTGGGTACATCTGGGTAATAATTTGAGGCTTTGTCCTATAGAATATTGTAAGGGAAAATGCCCATGTGGCTTTGCATATTGTAATTCTAAAATTTGTAATTCCACATTTGCGGAGATAATAAGAAGCCCATTTTCTATTCTTGCAAATTGTTGTTGTTTCTCTATTTCTATTATGTGTTTGTAGTATTAACAGGAGCACCCTTCATCACAAAATTTTGAAGGAAAATGGGTAGCAAGAAAGTGACAAGTTACATGAGGTCACAGTAGCTAGTTGGGAACTTAAGAGGGAAAATAAATGGCTAAGATAGTGGTTATAAGCCTTCAGATCAATAGTAAGAGAGGACAACAAGAGTTAGTCAGCCTAAAGCAAGATATGGATTATGAGAAAGAAACAACAAATAACAGCCCTAAACCAATGAAAATAACCACAATAGTACAACTAGAAGAGCTTTAGATAGCAATGGAAAACATGGTAATGAGGGAAAATGGATTAAAGGATAAGATAAAAGAGGCCAAGTCCTAGGCCCAAGTGGTAAATGAACCAACATCGGGGTAAAAGGAAATCATTGACATGCAAATAAAGAAACAAATAAGAGAGGAAAAAGATAAATAGGAGAAGGTAGTAAACATCATTATCAAAGGACTAAAGGACTATGGAGAGTGAAAAAATAGATATTCTAGCACAAGACTTCCTCAGAGACAAGTTGAAATGGACAAGAAATATATATCAAGCAAAATGGATTGGTAAGAGTATGGGAGCTAGGAAAGATAGACATATGAGAGTTACTTTAGGCAAATAGAGGAAAAAACTATGATTTTGAAGACACGGGGACTTCTTAGAGGTACTCATATCTAGTTGGATGAGGATTTAACACTCACACAACAAGAAGAGAGGAGGAAAGAACGGGAGAAAGTAAAATCAGAAAGAGATGTAGGAATGTGGGCATGGATGAAGAATGGTAAAGCACAAATTATTGATAGACTAGCACACCATAAATAGAGATTAGGGGCCCCACGAGAGTATCTAAACATGGTAAGTTGGAATTGTAGAGGATACCGATGGATAAGAGGATCATGGTTGAGGCCCATGGCCGAAGGACAATAAATTATTTTTCTAATAAAAACACATGAGCATGAAGGATGCAAAATCCCATAATTTGAAGGATACAATAAAATCTCTATATGGAATGAAGATATGGAAATAGGTAAAGGACATGGAGGGATAACAATACTAATAAAGGAAACATGGAATAAAATCATAAAAGTGGAGAAAGAAGACCCAAATAAAAAATTTATATGGCTAAAACTTGAAGAGTGCAGGATGGTTTCATGGCTGGCTACTTGCTACTTCACACCTAAAAGTTCAAGGTTTTACAAGAAAAGAAATTCTTGACAATGAAGATCCATATGCATCTTTAAAGAAAGATATTTATACTTTCAACTCTATAGGAGACACAATCTTAATTGGGGATTTTAATGCTAGGAAAGAAAGTAATTAATCTATATATCTAGTTGGGCATCCAATGACAAAGGACATAAATCCTCTGTGGCTAGAGGAGAGTGAAGATAACTTCAACAAAAGGACTTTGCAGGATGAGAAGGGAGTTGTTTTACATTTCAGAGCTATATTGTTGGGTCTTTTTAGTCTCCATGATTTGGTCATATGCAATGGAAGAAGTATTGACCAAGATCAAATGGCATCACTTGTAAAATGTACAATGGAAAAAGCATCGTGGATTATGTGATATGCTCTCAAACATCCATTCTCAAGTTGATGGATTTCAAGATTGAATGTTTCCCTCTGGAGTTAAATTCTGATCATATGCCCCTTTTATCAAATATGGTGTTAATACAAGGGGAATGTAAAGTGGGTAGAACCAAGGCACTAGTACAAAAGATCATAAACATGATAAAAATTGTTATAAATCAAGAGAATCATGAACTATTTTATGATGCTCTTAATCAAAAACTCCAATTGATTAGAGACAACATTGGTCCTAAGGACAAAAATGGTGAGTGTGAACACTTGAGCAGAAATATGCTGATTCTAATAATTCATAGTTCTTTAAGGGATTGTAACAGATCTAGACCAATAAGGGGCATCTCAAACACTTTTCCAACTAACCCTTGGTATGACGAAGTATGCAAGGCGGTGAAGAGATCTCATAAAGAGGGGGAATCTAGCAAGGAAAATACTTACGCATACAAATAGTTGATAAAATCCAAAAAGGACATTTATTTGACTGATCGAAGGAAAGAGTTAATCTCTTTAGGGAGACATAATCCTAAGAGTTTTGGGGGAGAGTTGTAGCAGAAGAGAAAATAAGTAGAAAATAACATCACAAATATTCAATGGTTGGAATATATGAAGTTGTTATATGAAAGGCCAAATGGGGAGGATAGTCCACCTATAATTAATACTTTATTTGAGCTAGTTTCTATTGAGGACATCAAATTAGATATAAAGAAGCAATGAAAATGGTAATGAAAAAGATATTGATAGATTGCAAGAAGAATTTTTTAAGTGGGGAGTGGAACTCTTGGCTCCACACATCAAGGACATCTTCAATAAGGTTACACATGGCTGCATCCCTATTGAGTGGACTACCAGTGTTGTTATTCTTCTTCACAAGAGTGGTGACATCAACAATCCCTCTAATTATTGTACCATTATGATCAATCCCCTTCTTGGAAAACTCTTTGGGAGTATGATAGAGCGTAGAATTAGCGATTGGGAAGAAAAAGAAGAGAGAAGAGAAAAGGGATAGGTGGGATTCAGACCAAAGAATTCTACCATTGATCATTGCACCACTATAAGATATTTCATTTTAAAAGTGTGGGATAAACAGGGAGGAGAATCTTGTTTCTATTTTGTGGACTTTAAGAAGGCTTTTTACATTGTTCCTAGGGATAAGTTGTAGCATAGAATGGAAGCGTTAGAGGTCCCTTTGGAGTTAAAACTTAAGGGACACATTTTATAAGTTGTATTAATGGGTCAAAGCCAAAATTAGAACTAAGAAGGGCATGTTTGAATGCTTTGGGAGTGAAATAGGTGTCAAACAAGGGTTCCCTTTATCCCCTACTTCATTTGGTCTCTACATCGATAAATTGGAAGAGTGGTTAACCAAGGCCAATGGGGATGGCATACATTTGGTAGGTTATGTGGTGAGGTTCCTTTTGTATGCTGATGGCCTTATTCTTATTGAAAAGTACACTCAAGGATTGAAAGAGAATTTGAAAAATTTGGAGCTTTTTTGTCAGGAGGTACAGATGCAAGTTAATGCCTCTAAGGCTACAATCATGATCTTTTCTTTGAAAAAGAAAAAAATAGTAGCATACTTTTATTTTTGAGGGCAGCTCTTTAGATATTTTGGAAGAGTACAAGTACCTTGGAATTGATTTCCATTATAAGCTAAGTTGGGAGAAATGTAGATCAAAAAATTGCAGAGGATTAGAAGGCCTCTTTCCTTCTTCATAATAGATGTAGGAAAGCTGTGTTGTGGGATTGGAAGACTAGAAAGACTCTCTTTGGTCTCTTGGTGGTTTTAGTTATCCTTTATGGGTGTGAGGTTTGGGGGGAGTAACGTGTAAAATCACAAATGGTAGCGAATAGAAAGAATCCACAAACATCTTATCACTAGTAACCTCAAGGTCAACTTGATGGTCCCATATGAGATTCTCTTGGCAGAGGCTGGTATATTTCTGATTGAGGCCTCAATAATTATTCGCTTGCTATCCTACTTAAAAAAGTGGGAAATATGGATGTGCATCGCTGGCCTAGGATGGTGGTAGAAGAGGAGTTACAATGGAGAAAAAAGACGTGGAAGAAAAAAAAAGTGGTTAAAAAAATGGAACATAAACCTCCATGAGTGCCCAAACACTAATATAGAGATAAAAAAGTGGGCGTTAGAGAAATTCAAAGCTGCCATGTGGACACAACATAAAGGTAGGAAAAATGCTTACTATGTCAAAGAATTTAACCCCAAATGGGATCATGGTGATAAAGAATATTTAAGTTCCACAATTAAAGGCAAGACAAAATCTTGATGGCTTAGCTGAGGACCAGCTCTCATTAATTTTGGTGTGAAACCGGTCAGTGGAAGGTTCCCAAAGAGATGTGGGAAGAAAGAACTTATAATTTTTACAGTAGAGGGGGTGGTTGAAAAAGAGTAACATTTTATCAAGGAATGTGCTGGTTATGAAGATATTCGTAGTGATTACGAAGACAACTTATAGCTAAATAGTCTGAATGAACTTTTTGAAGAGGCAAAATTACACAAAATGGCTACTTTCCTAATGAGGATCCACAACAATAGTGTCTACTTGGAGAAACTTCAGCAGATAGATTAATTGATCCTCACTTGATCGCTTAGACTGCCAGTGTCGTAGAGGTCATTAAAATTCCTTCATTCATTCATTCATAATGTAGGAAAGAGCACCTTGCTTTTTGATATGCACAATTGCTGAAATGGAGTCAAAGAGGCCAAATATTCAATGCCCAGCCTATAACGTATGCACAATTTAAAAATGAAGTAATGGAATGAGGGCCATACAATTTTGTTCCATCACACCCCTTTATAGCTTAACCAACATGGCGATATTAAATGCCCACCTATGCAAAGAACATGAAAACCCACGTTCATCTTTCATCTGACCACTGTGAAATTGCTTCTCCTAGGATGAAGGAAGGCATCCATGCCTAGCAGTATGATGACATTTGTAAACCTTTCCAAACAAGAAATGTCTGATAAAAGCATACATGCTAGTTGCCACCACTATGGGAAAAAACACATCACTTCTATTTTGTCAGTCATGTTGAAAAAAAATTGTATTTTAGCTTGTCAATCACGCTAAAGAAAATTGACAAGATTGATTTCTTTTTCCCCATGGCTTTATTTTCAAGCACTTGACATCATGAATTCTAACGATTTTCAATCTATAACAACCTATTGGCTAATAAGAGAAAATAAATTTTATATATTAAGCTCACTCTTATTATTTTTATATACATGTGATTGGAAAATTTTGAGGAAAAATAATTTTTTCTTGAGATATTCAATACATTGTTTTCGATCATAAACTTTTAATTTTAATTTTTTTTCTAAGTTTATTATTATTTTTAAAAATATTGAATTATATATTTTTTCATAGTGACTTCTTTTATATAAAGTGTTGTAAGAAAATAAAATTATTTTAATGTCTCTATCATGTTACAATATAGTTTACTAGGCACATTGTAATAAAAAAATGAATTAGCAAGGATAATGAAAATGTTAAGTTATATGAAGTTGGGTGGTTAAAAAATATAAATAAATTTCTTGAAATGATCAATGAAAAAATCTCACACACAATCAAATTTAGAAACAACACACACTTAATGATCAATGCACTATTGATCTTTAATAAAAAAAAATATAATTTATATTGATCTTAGTTCATATTGTTGGAAATTGCTAATGCATGGGTAGTGATTGAGACATGTAATATTTGTAATCACTATGTTACTGAATGGCCAATCATACTATTGTCATTTGTGTTTTATCACTGATGTCAACATATGCTTTTATGAAGGAATCAGACTGGTAATCACAGTGTACGGTAAGTGTACGGATGTTTCAGATGCTGCGAAGTTAGATGAGAGTTCAGGTGGATGTTGTGATCTTATATCTGTGATCACATCATTAAGTATTTCATATTAAGAAAGTTACAGTTGTTTTGGTAAAGACTAGTCACTGGACTGTGATAGTGAGAATTGATTGAGTTAGCCTCTGAGTTTTTGATATATCTTTCAGAGGGATTGGATTCAAGGTATGTGAACTTGAAGGATGATGCAAGAGGTACTAATGGATGTTCATTGGTTAGTGCAAGGTACAGAGTGATTGGTGAATCATCTATAGCGTGTGCTCTAGTGATGGCTTATTCTGAAGCCGACTCAAGGAATGAAGCATGTGTTTTGTTTGGCAAGCATAAATCAAGGATGTCGGTCCTTAATTGTTGTAATGTAATCATTATAAACTTTTTTTAGATACCATGTGTATCTTAGCAAGGGGTTTATGTAATTTTTTGTAATTAGGAAATCCTTATGGGCCGACCCAATCTTGGTAAAATATGATAAGGTATAAATGAAAGGTCTTTTCTTTGGAAAATATATGGATAGAATATATGTGACATAGAGAAGTTGTGAAAGTTGTGAGCTTGAGTCTGCTGCAAGTAGAGAAGAGGTTTAATAGTGGACTTCGTTGGAATTGATCAAGAAAAAGAAAGTTGTTGGAAAACAGTTCAAAAGATTGTGCATTTCTTCATATACACCTATTGCGAACTAGTGAGTTTTGAAGGTGGATTTCACCTTCTTTGGGCAGTGAGCCCTCTTTGTTCCTTGACTCCTAACAGGGTTTGTCCTCTAACAAGGACTATGTACTATAATGTTTCAATAAGCTCCTAACAGGGCTATATCTTCTAACAAGGATTACTATACTCTCAGTACATCATTAGTGGGTGCTAATTTCCACCGGGGTTTTTACCTTTAACAGGGTTTCCCCGTAACCAAAATATTGTGTTATTGTGTTGGCATTCATTGTGTTCATTGGATCTGATATTGTTGAGCTTAATGTTTAAAGTTTAATATTTTGTCATACAATTGATTCACCCTGCCTCTCAGTTGTATTGTGGACTGTTATTCCTAACAGATGTAGTTGTGTGCTATAATGCACTCCCACTTTCCAATATGTGCCATGTGGAATACAAGATGGTGTGTAATAGCTACACTTTCATACTTTTTTATTTTCTAGATGTACACTTCGTTTATCTTTGAATCACTGGTGTTAACATGTCTAATTTCTCATAGCTAAGAAAAACACAAAGAAAGACATGAATACGAATAAAATAAGAAAACTTGTACCATGATCTTATGTTAAAATTGACTACCATCCCCAATAATCACAACTATCTATAAAAAAAGGACACACATTAACTATGAATAAATTAATTACAACTATCATTTATATTAATGATGAATTAATTTTTTTCCTCTGATCAAATTTCCACAAGCCATTAGAATTAAAAATAAGTTAATTAAATTTAAAAGTTGTTAATTGTAATTTTTTCCTTTTTAGTAAATTTAATTTTTATTTTAATTTAAATTTGGTTTAACTTGTATTATTTAATACACAAATTACAGTTTTAGTTTTACTACATTCAATATGATTTTTTAAAATATTATATTAAAAGTATGGTTCTAATTTTTTACTATACATAAGATACCAAGAACTTAAGGGATTACAATGCTCAAATTCACATGAAGAACAACTTCAACCTCATATCCTCTTATGTATTGGGCAAGAAGTTATGCTATGTACAAATCTATGGGTTGAAACACAACTTGTTAATAGTGCACTTAGATAGGTCAAAGAAATTATATTCAATGATGGTAACAAAATACCGCAACTTCCCTTATTTTATTATTGTACAATTTAAAAATTACATAGGTTCATCCTGGGACCACATCAACCCTAAAAAGTCCCCATAACCCCTAATGAGTCATGAAAATCATCGTCAAATACCATGAAAAATTGAATGGGCCTTAACAATACACAAATCATTAGCAAAATTCATCATTAGCAAATTCACTAGCAAGGGTTGATGTTCATAACTATTTCAAGAGTTCGTGAACTTATAGCCCTCTGCATACAAACTACCTTAATTTTTGAAAGATATGCATGCATACAAAAGAGATCGTATCTTTCTTAATTGAAAGAAGGGGAGGTATGGTTGACAAAATTATTGAATGCAACTTCTTCAAACAACACAATTTAGTTTCAAGTGCTCCAAGTTTGTTCCATAAGTTAACAGGATTTTTGAGACAACACATATGTTGTTCATCTAAGAATCAATATCTTTTATAATTTTC
>BSBK01014354.1:0-41186 GCA_027943335.1 Chamaecyparis obtusa | reverse complement strand
AGTACTAAAACAGGTTGTTCTGTAACTTTTTGTTTCAACAATTGAAAACTCTTTTCTGCTCCTTTAGTCCACTTAAACTCTTTTCTATCCCCTCTCATTGTTTCAGTCCAGGGTCCACAAATACTGCTAAAATTTCTGATAAAATTTCTGTAAAAGCTAGCTAGACCATGAAAAGATCTTACCTCAGTAGCACTCCTTGGAGTAGGCCATTCAAGGATAGCCTGTACCTTCTCTGGGTCCATTTTTAGACCTTCTGCTGAAACTACAAATCCCAAATACACTAACTCTTTCTTCACAAAACTGCACTTCTTCAAATTAATCAACAATTTCTCTTCTCTCAACTTCTCAAACACCATACGAATATGCATCATATGTTCCTCCAATGTCTTGCTAAAAATCAAAATATCATCTAGGTAAACAATGACAAACTTACCCAGAAATTCTTTCAGAACCTCGTTCATGAGCCGCATGAAAGTGCTCGGTGCATTGGTTAGCCCAAAAGGCATGACTAACCACTCATATAGTCCTTCCTTTGTCTTGAATGCAGTCTTCCATTCATCTCCTTCTCTGATCCGAATCTGATGATATCCACTCTTCAGATCTATCTTTGAGAAATACACAGCTCCACTCAAACAGTCCATAATATCATCCATTCGTGGCAATGGAAACCTGTACTTGATTGTGATCTTGTTTATTGCCCTAGAATCTGTACACATCCTCCATTCTCCATTCTTCTTTGGTGCTAATACCGCTGGTACAGCACAAGGACTCAGACTCTCACGGATCAATCCTTTCTGTAACAGTTCATGTACTTGTCTGTTCAACTCCTCACTTTCTGCAGGTGTCATTCTGTGTGCTGCCTTATTCGGCAAACTCGCTCCTGGGATCAAGTCCATCTGATGACTGATCTTCCTGACTGGCGGTAATCCATCGGGCACGTTATCGGATACAATATCCTGAAACTCATTCAACAAATCTGCAACTTCTACAGGAACATCTTCTACTTCCTCTTTACCAGCTTTTGGAATTAAAGCAAAACATACATGCTCATGCCTCATACCATCTAGGAAATTTCTTCCATCAACAAAAGTTATCCTTGTATTACCACATACCTTTTCTTCAGTCTCTTTCAATGGTTTTAGCTTATGTCGCACTCCATCCTTTGTCAGGGAATAGGTATTTGCACGACCATCATGTACAGCACATCTGTCAAACTGCCATGGTCTACCCAACAACATATGACATGCATCCATAGATATGATATCACACAGTACCTCATCTTGGTATCCGCCAATCTTGAACTTCACTAGGCATTGTTCATTGACCATGACCTTGTGGTCATCCTGTACCCAGGCAATCCGATATGGATGTGGGTGTTTCTGTCTCTTGAGCTTCAACTTTGTCACCATCTCTTCTGACACCAAATTGTCAGTGCTTCCACTATCAATAATCACATCACAACATTTACCTTCACACTTGCACCTGGTGCGAAACAGGCTCCTTCTTTGCTTAGGTTCATCCTCACCACTCAACAGGACTCTTCTATTAATCAACGTTTCTCCTCTTTCAGCATCTTCAGAATTTGATGATCTAGCATCTTCATCTACCTGTTGCAACTCTAGCCTGGCCTTCATTTCTCCTGTCTGTTCTTCCTTGGCGCTGAGGACATTCAAATGCCCTATGACCTTCTTCTCCACAGTGAAAACATGTTCCACGGAAGCCACCTCTTCCAGATCCTTGTCCTCTTCCTCTTCCTCTCTGATCTCTATTATTCTGATCCTGGAAGCGATTGGAATTATTTCCTCGCTGATTTTGACTGCTACTGGCCTCATCCTTCTTTTTCGGATCTTCATTTCAGCCACCATATGACCGTTCCACCAGATCGTCCACCGCGACCTCTTCCGTTTTGTCTGCTCTCAAAATTCTTGTTCAGCTTTTCCTCTACTTTTAGGGCAAACTGGTATGCCTCCTCAATACTGTTCATTCGAACCAGATTCAGCTCCTCCTGAATGCTTGGCCTTAACCCATTAAGGTATCGGGCAACTTTCTCCTTATCTGCTTCTGCATGGCCTGTTCTGATGAGAAGTCGATAGAACTCCTCTGTATACTCCTGAACAGATCTTCCTGCTTGCTTCAGACTCTGCATTTTCTTTAGTAGATCAAGCTCATAATCAACAGGAATGAACTGTCGCTTCAATTTATCCACCATCCGATCCCATCTTGTGATTTTATCTTTCCCTCTTCTATTTCGTTCCAATTGAATTTCTTGCCACCAGATCTTCGCATGACCTTTCAGTCTGGCCTTCGCAAATTTGACCCTATTAGGATCCTCAACATCTTCATACTCAAAATATTCCTCACATTCATTGATCCAGTCGATCAATTCCTCTAGGTTAAGATTTCCAGAAAATGTAGGAACCTCAATCTTAGGTCTTTTCCCAATCTTAGAAATCGCCCGAAAAAGTCTTTCTTCCTCCTGGTTCACAATTTCAATTTCTCCTTCTTGATATTATTCTTCGGCTTCATCCTCGCTTTCGTCTCTGACATTAAGATTCATTCCTCTGCGAATCTCTTCTTGCAATGCTCGCACTTGTCTCTGCAGCTCTCTAACCTCAGGTGTTACAACACCAGCTCTTCCGCCACGTTCCCTTTGTGGAGGTATTTTCGCGATGCGCGCTGAAACCCTAGCCACGGTCCTGGTGCAAACTGCCTCACAGTCGGCGATCTGTTTACACACTCAAGAACTCCTGCTCTGATACCACTTGATGAAGGGTGCTCCCCTTAATACCACAAACATATAACAGAAATAGAGAAACAACAACAATATGCAAGAACAGAAAATTGGCTTCTTATTATCTCCACAAATGTGGAATTACAAACTTTCAGAATTACAATATGCAAAGCCACATGGGCATTCCCTTACAATATTCTGTAGGATAAAGCCTCGAATCAATACCCAGATCTACTACCCAGAACTATTCTGAACTGCCTAAGACAATAATACAGCCTTCCTTATATAGGCAAATTTCTACCGCCTGGGAAGGTTCCAGAATTTTAGCCAATAAGGCCGACCAAACTTAGAATTATTTTATTTTATATTTTATTACATCATAGTCGGCTCAAGATAACCTTTGAAACCTGAACAGAAATTTTGAAGAAAATTATTTTTCGCCATTTCAGGTGGCCCAACTTCCGAAGACCATAAGTCATCACTAGTTGACCCGATCGGCTATTATAACCCCATTTCGGAAACACCACGAAGCGCTCTACAACGCTTGAATTAAGCAAGCTTCATTCAGCCCAAAATTTGACCTCATCCAGGGCCTCTAAAGCCTTCAAAACTGAGTTCGAAGTTTCTGTACCCTGCTGCCAATACCGAAAATCTTCAATATCTTCCAATATACACTTGATCTGGCAATGAAACTTTACTGGCAGACTTATATAACCAAAATGAACCTCCAAGAAAGAAATCAGATCATTCTGAGCACATGCAAAAATTACCAAAAATAGTAACTTTCCATAAATAGCAGCTCTGCACTAAAATAGCCCTTATTGAATATAAAAACAGAAATATTTTTGGGTGATGCAAGATTGCTCTTACACCCAAGATGCTCCTGCATCAATTCTCTACTTCTTCCTACTAGATAAATTTGTGTTAGTGTGCATGCTGGGCAGATAATTAAATTTTAACAATGTTAACTGAATTTTATAATTTTCCAAGTTTACAGTAGAACAACCTAAAACATTCCTAAGTCAATTTTCTATGAAAGAAACATAATGTATAAAAGAATATAAGTATGAATAATATAGTATTTAATATACTATATTATTACTACTTATATATGTAACTTTGTATATACCAACAATTTCTAATATTTGAATTGTAAATTTTATACAACAAAAATAAATATGTTAGATTCAACAATGCCATTTAACTGTGTTTGTCTTGAAATATTATAAAATATAATAATATAAATTATATATTATACATTAAATAATGTATAATATGTAGCATATGGGTGGCTGCAAGAAGTTGAGTCCCACTTTTGGGGAAAAAGTGGAAGTGTTTTCCCTTTTTTTCAAATTTCCTGTCAATTGATGTCTAAATTTGAGACACTTAGAGATTGAATCTCAAAAATATTTAGTAATAGAAAATGTAGTTCTCAGAGTCTACTTTTTAAATATGTAATTTATTTAAATACCCACATGGTATAAGTTGCTTTTTAGTAGGAATGTTTAAAAACTGTGTTTTCAAAATGCCTATTTTAGGACCATACCATAGTCATGTACGGACACCATATTTTGACTTAAATAAATGAATTTTTGAAAATCCTTCTGGGGAAATATACCTAAGACACCAAATATTGGTCAACATATTTTTCCTTATTTTTTATTGAATATATTTTTTTAAATTAATTTTTAATTGACTATAAAATGCATTTTCAAAACCTCTGGTGTACGAACACCATAATTTGATGACAATTTCATATTTTTTCAAAATTCTTTCTTTTTATCTTCAAAAGAATTGTATCTAGTTTGGTCTCATATAATTTATTTTCTAGAAAACCTAAAAATAAAAAAGTTATTAACATTTTAGTGAACCTTACTATTTTATGTTTAGGTACCACTTTTAACTAATAAATAATGCAAAAATAGTAAAAATAATCACTTCGTTATAAAATTTACATTTTTGAAATTAGGACAATGAGAACTCTAATAGATTTTTTTTTCGTAAAATGATGTGATCGGGAAGGCCCTCAAAAAATTATGGCAAGGCATAAATCTGGCATTCCAGTGCCTTAACCAAATTTTGGAGGTCAAGGCATAGGCTTGGTTCTACCAAGCCTAAACCAAATGGACTTTGGAATGAAATTCGAGGCAGATGTGTGCTTCCCACTCATGTCTTAAGAAATGGGTGCCCGTTGTTTTAAAAAAAAATTGAAGTGTTAAAACGCATTGTTAAATCTAAAAAAAAAATTTAGAAACAAGCACCCATTTTTTGAATTAAAAAATGGGCACCCGTTTTGAATTCAAAAACGGGCACCCATTTTTTGAATTTAGGGTGAGGTCCCGAACCTAAAATAGGCACCCATTTTTTGAAAACGAGCACCTGTTTCAAGCGACATCTCTCATTCCTACAAGACTTCCATGAAATTGTCCCCCAACTCCAAACTCTTACCCATATATTATTATATATTACATATTTTGAAGGATTATATATAATATAATATTACATAATATATAATATACATTAGATAATATATAATAAATAGTATATAATATTATTTATTTAGTATCTGGAAATACTATGTAATATTATATTAAATATTATATATTATACATTATACAATGTATAATATATAATATTTAATAATATATATTAAACATGTTTTTTTTTAAAAATTGAATAGAAAAAAATTTACGGCTGAAGCCCTTCCTCCTCTCTCCATGGTAGCACTGTCGTGACTAAGTCATGGTAGTGACCTACCTCACCGGCAGTGACCACAGTCACTGACGTGACTGTAGTCATGGTAGTCATTGTGGTCACTGCCTGTGACCTGGGTCACGATAGCTGTTGTGACTATAGTCATGGCAGTGACTTCAGTCGCTATCGTGACTGCAGTCATGACAGTGACCATGAACGTTGCTGAGCTACAGATGCGTGGCCATGGGGTTTAAAAACCCTATAAATTTTGCAACTAAAAATAAATAAAAAATATTATAATATCATTTAAACTATAAAAAAAGAACGCCCAGTATTATATAATAAAATGCCCAAAATTATATAAGGGGTAAACACTGCCATTTTTGTGGCATGTTAACAAAATTTCAATAACAAATGATCTATTTTATGGATCAAATAATAATAATAATAATAATAATAATAATAATAATAATAATAATAATAATAATAATAATAATAATAATGAAGTATGAATAAAAATAGGAAATGCCATTGGATCTAGCTAAATCCCAAAAACATTTGCTATAATAAAACGACAATATTAAAATGGACAAAGTTGTAACCAATCTGTGTAATAGATCTGGTTTGATTACATCAAGAACAAAAGCTAAACACTAATCAAAAGATTTACCCACTTTTATAACACAACATGGGAGTTTATCTGGCATAAAAGAGAGAGACTCCCTTATGGAATTAAGGGATCTCTTGCTGCATTACATCCTCTCACACTTGAGAGATATTTAGTAGAGATTAACTTCTGCATCCTTCTTCAACCTGCACACAAAAAAAAAATAGTATAATGGTTACTTTAGGGTTTTCTTTATGTTTTAATAAGGCCCCAAACCCTAATTTTGAATTAGGGTTTGGTTGGCCCTTGTATCTATGCAATCTTTTAATGGTGTGCCTATTTCATTTATAAATATTGTCATTAAGATAGCTTTATAATTCCTTCTTTTTTTTTTATAATAATTGCATAAGTTGATATTTTTATCACCAAAAAGTATTATAATTCCTTTGTCTTTATAAGTTAGAGGAGTATTAATTGTAATATATTAGAATTCTAGTAGTTGTATCAGTTTTATTTTGGTTAGCTGTTAATTAATTATTTTTGAAATGAATTGAATTTTCTTTTCGATAGGATAGTTTATGTATCAATAAAATTTAATTATGGGATTCTTTTATATTTTATCTTGTTGGTTTAGATAGTTGTTTATTTAAAAAAAAATTAAGATAAGAATGGTGAAAGGAATTTATTTTTCTTTAATAGTATTATTAATAAAAGGAAAATAATGTAAGAGTAGTTTTATTATTGTTCTTTAATTTAATTATTATTAATTTTGGTTAAATTCTCATAGTAATCTTAATCTCATTTTCTATACAAATTTTATATGAATAAATTTAAGGAATGTTATTTCAAGTAATAATTAACATTATTAACCTTAGTATTGATGAAATAGTTATCCTTAAGGAATATTAATCACGAGAAGAAAACTTCGTTTATATGAGTATTAGTTAAGGATAATATTTGATTGTTTATTTCTAAATAATTTTTCTTTAGCGGATTAAATCACTCCTTAAGAATACCTAGGGATAGACCGAACTATCTTATAAACAAACTCAAAATGTAGGGGAAAGTTTATTTCCCCCTTAAAAATTTTACTATCCCCTTGTTGCCTAATGACTTCCGCTGTGTAAGGGATGGAGGTGTATGCACCCAAAAATGGTCGCCTAGACTTTGGGCCCCATTTATTTGATTTATTTATCTCTGAATCAGTTTTATCAATAATCAATATTTTTCAACACTATCAATTTCTTGATCAAGTCCTGATTCAATCATTCGATTATTTTCTATGGGCTAACCATTTTATTCTAAGTCTTTATTTAATTAAAAGGAATATTTCCTCCCCTTTTATTAAATAAAAAGCCCTCACTTTTCTTCTTATCCTAAGTTGCACAAATAAAGCATTATTCTTGTTTTATAAAAAGGGAAAAAACACTTTTTGTCTCATATGGACACAAAAGTCAACTCTTATTTTCCCATTGGAGGATACTTGTGCACATGGATTGATCCTCTTTCAAGCTCCACCATTGATTAAGTCTTTTTCCTCTTAATCTCAATGGTCCATTTCACCTCATTTCTTATAAAAGGAGAGCTATCTTCCTCGTTTGACATCTTAAGTTTTTATGCTAATGTTATGCTATAGGTTTTTCTAGGTCATTTTGGAGCTCTTTGAAGACATTCTTGCATCCAAGCTTTGAAGATCATTGTTTCATTCCTTAGTCCTCATATTTGCTTTCATAGTTGCATGATAATGGCATTCTTCATGTAGATTTCCTTTTATGCAATAGTTTAATCTCACATAGCCTAATTAGGAAGGTTGTAATCTTTGTACTTTCCTTTCATAGCATAATTTGTACTTGCATTTTCATAGAGTAATTTGCATACTCGTATAGGTTGCATTGCATTGCATTCATATTGATTTCATTGAGGATATTGGCACTCTTTCCCTTGTCTTTGATTTGGAATCTCTCATTGTGTGGTTGACTAGCAAGGTCATGAGTTTATAGATCTAGTTGAGAGCAATTTTACAAATTTTGCAACTCCATGCATAGAGAGCTATGGATCGATTTGTGAGGGCTCATTCTTGAGTTTTCTTGCATGTAAGGATTTAAAGAAGTGTGGTCACATTTTCACCATACATTTTTTTTGCCCACCGTGGGGTAGAGTAGCTTAGCTTTGTCGTTTCATTTTTGCATTTCCGTCAATTTTTTGGATTAATTTCGGCTTAATTTTTAGTCTCTATTTTTTTTGTCTCAATATATCGTACGATACTATCTAGGTATATCATGCGATAGTTCTATCCATAGCATGTGATACTTCTCCTGGTTGATGTATCACCTGACTGTTATAAGAATTATCACCTGGTGTCGGATGAAGTATCGCCTGTCTTAAGGTGAAATATCGCTCAGACTTAAAATATCGCACTGCTATACAGAACTGTATCGTGCGATATTTTTGGTGTTTGTAGTGTGTCACCTATGCCAGTAAAGAGCTTTAAGTTGAGTTTATTTAGTCGAGTTTGATCTTAGATAGCTTTCTATTTCTGTTCACTGCATTTAGAGAGAGTTAATTTGTATCTTTAGTTAGATCTTGCCTCATTTCATTTAGATTTTGGGTTTTCCTAACCTCTTTTTGGTCTAACAAGTTGTTTTTTAGGTGCTCTTGCTTGAAGGAAATTTCCATATTGCATGCTAAAAGGGCTACTAACTATTTTTTGTAGGGCTACCCAAAAGCATAAAAACAAAAAATATATATATAATATCAAGTGCTTGTGTTTTATTTCATTTCAAGTGTGGCAATCACTAGTTGTTCATTTTCATAGGAATCTTAATATCTTGTGGAAGGGATTTTGAGGTGGTAGGAGAAGTATGCTCTTCACCCTTGTGGTGAACCAGAAAATCTTGACCCATCTTAGAATTTTGGAAGCAAGAGGGTAATTGAATCTCTTCTTGGTGTGTTTGGGAGAAATTTTTGAGATAGGGGAGTATGCTCTTCACCCTTGTGGTGGACCAAAAACTTTGAACCTCAAGAGTTAATCAATTCTTTGTTTAGCATTAGAATCCTTTAGCGGGCCTACTCTTGAGAAATCAAGAGGAATAACCCAAGTGGGGACAAGCTAATACCGAGCTATTCCAACCCACTATAATCTCAAGGCTATCAAGGACACAAAACCTTGGTAGACATAACACTTGTCTTTGCTTGATGGGAGTAGCTCATGGGATTGTGACCATGGGGAAAGCATTGAGCAAGAATGTTTAAGGTACTCTTGAGGCCATGAGGTCCTAGTCCTTTTTGATGAGCAAGAGGGGTGTTGTGAACGGAAGCCCTTACTAAGAACCATTAGATAGAGGCCTTCATTTTAGCTGCTTAGCTTCTTGGTGCAAGATTGATCCAAGTGGAACAACCTAGATCACCTTAAGATACTCACCATATGTGCTCCTTTGGTTGTGTTTTTGACACTTTCATGACAATGCCAACATCTATTGTGGGCAACCACTTTGTGTGAGGCAAGGGAACATCAAGTTGTGGGCCAAGTTGCTAAGTAATGAGCCTTGACTTTCTAGGTAGTAAGTGCTTGAAGTGTTTTCATTGTGCTATACTAGTGTAAACATTCTCAACATATAAACAATTGGTAGCATTTATAGGGTGCTTTTTCAATTTTGATATCACAAGTGTTTGTCTTGGCAAGGTTGCTTTTGCCCTTGTTTCAGGTGTTTGGAGACATGTTTGATCCCTTACTATTTGCAAACCTATCAAAATCCTGCTTAATTTGTGATTGAGCCTGAAATTTTCACCCTTAGACTCAAAGTTTTGAAAAATCAGACCTTAAAACACAAAAATTTGCACAATTTGGTCAAGTGTAGCATAAATCAGCATCAGTATCACCTGCAGTGAGAAGTTATATCACGTAATAGTTCACGCCTGCTGGGCTATCACCTACCTTGCCTGGTGTTTATCTCCTGGCTGTTATCAGGTCTGTCACCTGGTAAAAGGTGAAATATCACCATGTTATAGGTGTATCACCCTGTTAGTCTAGAGTATATTGCCTAGGTAGTTTTTGCTGTGTTTTCAGTTCAGTCAGTTTTTAGTTGTTGTTAGTCAAATTAAGTCTTCGAATAGGTTTCTCACTCTGCCATTAGAGACCTGTCTTGGCTCTAAATCTCTAGTTTTTTCCCTCTAGGGACATCATCAATTGATTTACAAGGTCACTTTGGAAATAGTTGTCAAGTTAGAAGGTTATTCTTAGTGAAAAATTTTATCTCTAGAATTGTTAGCTACATTCTTGGAAAATTTTTAGTACTCCTATTGTCCAAATCATTTTCATTTGATCTCAATTTCAATTATATTTTGGCCTAGTCCAACCTCCTAGTTCAAAAGTGCAAGGGTAGTCACCCTTTGATTTGAAGCACCTCATTGACAATATTGGTAAATCCCCCTTTTGGTATTTCTATCTTTTCATTTCTCTTTGGATAATAGAAAACTTTGATTATCCTAGTTTGGTGTTGACACTTTGAGAGGTCATCTTCTCATTAAGAATCTTTTTCTTTCATGTCAGTTACAACAAGGTACCAAGTCAATCAAGGGAGGCAACCTCCTATTGTCTTTAGCCAGTTACCACTAGTTAAGACTCATCAACAACACAAGGGAAAAGAACCCATTTTTGATCAATCTCCTAAGAGTGAATCTAAGGTTTTTTTTAATCCAAAATGTAATCCCAGTGAAGTGAGTACCTCTTTAGCACCTCTTTCATCAAGTATGGACATGAGTTACACTTTCACTCGACAATAAAGAGAAGCAATGAACCAAACTCTTGATGACATATTTCAACGACATAGGGGTAACATGATGTTTGCTGGATCTGCATATGCTAGTCCATCTGGATCACCTCCTATTAGCACAAGGTATGTCGATGCTGACCAACGAGCTGAGAGACATTACCAATAAACTCACTCAGATTCAGGGTCACAACACGAAGACTAGAACAACAAGTCTAGTGACCACCAAATTAATGCAGCTAACACAATCAGACATTCAAGGCAACCTTCTCCACTAAAAGATACCTCTTGATATGAAAGTATGAGATTGAAAAGCATTGAAAGGGAGAAGAAAGCCTATCTAGATGAACAAGCTGCCAAAAGGGAGAAATTTAGACAACTAGAGGAAGAGGAACCTGCATTATTGGACATAAGAAAAAGAGTCACCCAAGAAGAAGAAGATAGACTCTATGCACAACAACTCCAAAATTGATTCAATGGGAGGGGTACCAATAGTGGAACCAACTTACCCCCATCTACCCCCTCACCAAGTCCTAGAAGAAGGTCAAGGACACCCTCAAGATCCCCAAGTCCTAGGGGTAGAAGGACTTCAAGATATGATCACCATAGGAGATAGTCACCTCCTAGATGTTCAAAGAAACCCTCCCAACAAGCACATCATGGCTCACAACATGGAGGAAGTTATGCCAATTTTTATCATATGGATTTTATGACTTTGCAACAAGAACCATCTTTTCAAGCATATGTAGAAAGATATGTGGAACAAAACAAGGATCAGTTTCTAGAAAGTCTCATCAACAAAGGTGCTAAGGTCCCATATGATTTTGATGTGCACCAAAAGATTAAGAAACAAAATCCTTCAACCAACGAGGTGATCATGAAAATGCAAAGGGACATAGAGAAAATGAGAGCTCCTAAGAGTACATTCAATTTGGACTCCATATGTCCCAACCCTATAGACAAAAGTGTGGTGATGATTGAATTTCCTAAGAAGGTTGAGTTCCCAACTTATGACAAATATGATGGCATTGGTGACCCTCATGACCATATTAGGCAATTTTATATAATGAGCTTTGCCTTTCATCATGAAGACTCCTACTTAATGAGATTATTCCCAAGGAGTCTAAAAGGTCAAGCTATGGAGTGGTTCACCAACCTTACTCCTCTAGTGAAGATATTTAAAGAACTTGTCCAAATATTTGTCCAACATTTTGCTTACAATCTATCAAGGTCAATCAGAATGCTTGATTTGTGCAAACTCAAACAAAATCAAGGAGAAACTTTTGTCACCTTCTTGCAATGATGGAGACGATTGTGCTCGAAGTATCCTAGAACGATTCCTGAGGAGGAAAGAATAGACATCATTGTGAGCAACTTGGTACCAAAAATAAGGTATGAAGTAAGGAAGATCCCATTTAATTCTTTTGATACCATGGTAGAGGTGGCATGTTGCATAGAGGATGTCCTAAAAGAACAAGGCATTTTGGCCAAAATAATAATAATAATGGTAATAAGGACAAAAAGAACTTTTATTGGAATAAGAATAAGCAAGTGGTCAATGACGGAGTTGTTGACTCATGACAACCTAAGAATGAAGGAGTTCTTAATCTATCTAATGCAGTCCAAGCCATGAAGTTGTAAACATCCTCAGAACAACAAGAGAATAAACCCAAGTATCAAGGGAGACCTAAAATAGAAAAGAGACAATTTACCAAACTTGGGGACTCATATGCAGACATTTTCAAGATGCTAATTGCTCATAATTTGGCACAACCTCAGGACCCTGCCAAGCACCACATATCAGATCCTAAGCCTTGTTGGTGGAATGAGAACGCTTTTTGTGTCTTTCACAATGGAGTTGGACACGATATAGAAAATTGTTTTAGACTTAAGCATCTTGTCCAAGATCTTATTGAAAGTGGAATATTACAAGTTGATGGGTTGACCACAAACGCTGACCACAAAGATTTTAAAGAACCCTTTCCCAAGTATGAGAAAGGAGAAAACTTTAAGGGTAAGAATGGCAAGGCCACTATCAACTACACTTACATAGTCGTTGACAATGTTATTAATATGCTTGAAGTTGTTGATGATAATGTCAACATGATGAGAGGGAAAGATCCCTATGGTTATGACTCACCTCCCATATTTGATGAAGGACCCGTTGTTGTGCTTAGAGGTCCTCACTCATGAAGGATGTCTCAACCCCTCAATGTTGTCACTAGAAGTCAGTCTCAAGCTCCCATTGTTATTAGAGGTCCTAGCTCCAGCAAGTCTAAATAGCCAGTGTCAAAGGGTGTTCTTCCTAAGTCTGTCGTTGGTCCTGATTTGAACTATAACCTTGTTGATCAATTACAATGGACACTAACCCAGATATCTATTTTTGAGCTTTTGGAGTTGTCCCCTAGGCATAAGCGTGTCTTTGAGGATGCTTTGCGAGTGGCTAATGTCCCTAATGATATAGATGTAGACCAATTCTAGAATATGGTCAACCACTTGGCTAGCCCTCACTACCTTACATTCTCAAAAGAAGATGACAAATCATTAAGTCACCCACACAATTTGGCCCTTTATATAGAGGTTATGATCCACAAGACCCATGTGAGGCGTGTGTTGATAGATGGGGGTGCTGGGCTTAATATCTATTCTTTGAGCTTATTGATGGCCTTGGGTTATTCATAAGAAGTCATTGATACAAGGAAGAAGATCACCATTAAGGCTTATGATGAAGCAGAACGTAGTTCTAAAGGAGTGGATGTTCTTCCTATCTGAATTGGTCCTATAGAGAAAGACATTTTGTTTTAGATTGTTGACACCGGTCTTACAATATTTTTTTGGGTAGACCATGGATACATGAGATGCAAGTAGTCCCGTCCACTTATCATCAGTGTGTGAAGTTCCCTTATAATGGATTAGAAATTTGCATACTAGGGGATAGCACATTATCAGCCAACACAATTTCAGCAGGGTCTCATATTCCTTTGAATAGGGAGGTTGACACTTTTGATACTACATTTGAACAATGCAAGAATAAATTCAAGACCATAGACCTTGGTATGGGGGATTAAAAAATAGATACATTCACAAAATTGCCAATTTCCCCTAGGTCTTATGGAAAACCTTCTCAAGAAATGAAGCCGTCATCTTCAGCTATGACATTGTTCGATAAGTTTGTAGAGTCCTCAGTTTTGATTCAAGAGGAAAAAGAAGAGGTTGTCGTTAGGGATTAGATTTACCGAGAAGAGAAATACCGAAAGAATGAGAATTTTGCACCTTCTCCTAGAGCTTATGGGAGAGGGTATACATTGGTCAAGAATATGGGTTATCCAAGACATGGTCCCCTTAGTCATAGGCTAGATGCTAAAGCTAAACCTCTTAACCATGCCCTTTTTGGATGAAGGAATCAGTCAAAAGTTGGCTTAGGTTTTGAAAATGAGAAACAAACAAGTGTCCCTATCTCAGCTACAATGGATAGTGACAATGACTCATACTACACACCTAATCTTTCTAATCAGCAAGACATGTCTGATGATTGGGTGCCTTCAACAGCTCTCCTTTGGGGAGATTCAAAAGATTTAACAATTGACGATCCTCCTATCCTAGCTGCAATGGATAGTGACTATATGAATGCTAGATTGACAATGGAAAGCATTTCTATCCTAGCTACGATGGATAGTAACAATGCTAGTGTTAGGGAAGGGGAAACCCTTCCCAACTTTGAGGCTTCTGCATCACGAGGCCCCAATAATGATTCAAAGACAGACTCACATGAGTTTGAATGGGACTCACTTTAAGATGTGATAGTTGATTTAGACATGGATGTTGTCCATACTTATAGTACTCAACCCAATGTGACCAACGAGCCTAGTGTAGGACTAGAGGATTGGACTCCTCGAATCGCCTTAGTGGACGATGCTTCCTTTGGTGGGACAAATCCTAATTCAGGTATCTTAGAGGGAGACTTGATGAATGCCAATTGTATGGTCACCAGAGATAACACCTTCCATATAAACAATGCTGAACCAATCATTGACTTACCCCTCATCAATCGCCATTTGATTGATTGGTCTCAACTCTCTCAAGAGCCACAACTCCTCACATTTCAGAATGACTACGAAATTGCCTGTTACCTACATGCTCTTGAACTCATAGTCTCTTCCACCAGTGAACCTACAAAAAGTATGATGGAGCCTGATATTAAGTACCTTGGTCTAAAAATAAAAGAAAAAGAAAAAAAGAAAAATGGTTCTGATGGCAAAAACCAATTTGTGGCAGTGTCAGAACCCAGAATAGTAAAAATAAATGATGTATCTGAGGGTGAAAACCTCTTCGAGGCACCTAAGGATGGGGTACTTAATAACTTTCCAAGTTACTTCCAAGATAGGTCATCAGTTCTCATTGAGCCTACACAACTAGTGAATCTGAATACATAAGAGGATCCTCAAATAGTGCACCCAGCTCAGTCTCTATCAGTTGAAGAAAAAGAGGCATATACAAAGTTTTTGCAAAAGAATAAAATCAACTTTTCTTGGACATATTCAGACATTCCAGGGCTTGACACTGATCTTATTATGGATCATCAATCCATAGCTCCAGGAATAAAACCGGTCAAACAAAGGTTGAAGAAAATGCACCCTCGTGTAGCTCTCCTTGTAAAAGCAGAATTAGAGAATCTCTTAAGAGTTGGATTTATTAGAGCTATTGACTATGCTGAGTGGATCTCAAACATTGTTCCAGTTTCAAAACATGATGGATCTATTCGAGTATGTACAGACTTCAGAGATCTCAAAAAAGCATGCCCAAAGAATGACTTTCCACTCCCAAACATAGACATGATAGTGGATATGACAGCTGGTTATGAGCTATATTCCTTAATGGACAATTTTTCTAGATATAACTAGATAAAAATAGCTCCCGAAGACCAAGAGAAAATAGCTTTCACATGTGCATGGGGAGCCTATTGTTGGAATGTCATGCCATTTGGCCTAAAAAATGTAGGAGCAACATCCCAACAAGCTATGACCACAATTTTTCATGATATGATGCATAAGAACATGGAAGATTATGTGGATGACACCTTGGCTAAGTCTAGGAAATGGGATACACACCTCGATGATTTGGAAGTAATTCTAGATCGCATGGAACAGTTTTAGCTTAGATTGAATTTGAAAAAGTGTGCATTTGGAGTTACCTCAGGTAAACTTCTAGGATTCATAATTTCAGAAAAAGGAATAGAGGTTGATCCTAAAAGGGTCCAAGGTATATTAGTTATGCCACCTCCAAGAGACATTAGTAAGATGAGAAGTCTTCAGGGACGACTCCAATCCATAAGGAGGTTTATTTCACAACTTGCAGATAGAGCACAAACTTTTAATAAAACATTGCATAAAGGAGCCACATGTGTATGGAATGAGGATTGCCAAAAGAGCTTTGATCAAATAAAATAGTATTTGGCTAATCCTCCAATTTTGATGCCTCTTATTCCAGGGAAACCATTAATTTTGTACATTTCAGCAATAGATTCTTCCTTGGGGGCATTGTTGGCTCAATTGGATGACACCGGGAAAGAAAGGGCCATTTACTACATTAGTCATACTCTAGTATCTTATGAGATCAATTATAATAGCATTGAAAAATATTGTCTTGCAGTAGTGTTTGCTTCTCAAAAGTTGCGACACTATATGCTTGCTCATACTATACATTTGGTTGCAAAAATTGATCCTCTTAAGTACTTGCCTGGTAAAGCTTCCCTCATGGGTAGACTTGCTAAGTGGATGATGGTTTTATCTGAATTTGATATAGAGTACATTGAGAGAAAGGCCATAAAGGGACAAGCTATTGCTGACCAATTAGCTGATTTTCCAGTTAAGGATAGTATGCCTATTCAGGTGGAATTCTCGGATGAACACATACTCTATATGACCTCTCACACTTCGCAAATGTTCTTTGATGGTTCCAACATGAAAAATGGATCATGTGCTAGAGTATTGTTTATCTCTCCACATGGGTACAACATACCAAAGTCCTACAAACTTCTATTCCCATGTACAAATAATATTGCAGAGTATGAAGCTCTAACCAATGGATTGAAACTAGCTATAGAATGGAACATAACAGAATTACATGTCTTTGGGGATTCAAAATTAATTATCAACCAAGTAAATGAGGAATATCAAACCAAGGATGACAAGTTGATACCTTACAAAAAGATGGTTGATTCATTGAGACGTTACTTTACACTTGTGACATTTCAACAAATCCCTAGAGTAGAAAACAAAGCTATAGATGCTATGGCTACATTAGCTTCACTCCTACAGTTAGAACAACACGAGTCTAGATTTGAATTCCTGGTGGAAGAGCTACACCATCCCATCTTTGACTCCTCTGAAAGCCACGTCATTTGTACCTTGGTCACTCATGAGTCTTCCCGATATGGTGCTATCTATTCATATCTTCATGATGGCATCATCCCTAACACTTTCAATTATTTTGAACTTAGAAATCTCATCCATAATGCCTCTTGCCACACCCTTATCTATGGTGATCTGTATAGGAGGGGTTTAGATGGGACACTTCTTAGGTGCTTGGAAAAGGAGGAATCCAACCAAGAGTTAGTTGACATCCATGAGGGCATTTGTGGTGGACATTCCAATGGTCTTGCCATGGCCCGAAGGTTGCTTAGGGCCAGGTATTACTGGCCCACAATGCAAACATATGTAGTATCTTTCTATAAGTCTTGCGAGAAATGTCAAAAACATGGAAAATTGATTCATGCTCCAGGTAGGGAGCTAATTCTTTCTATTTCTCATTGGCCATTTCAACGCTGGGCCTTTGACCTTGCTGGGCAAATTCACCCCAACTCGTCAGGTGGACATAAGTTTATCATCACAGCTACTAATTATTTCACAAAATGGGTAGAGGCAGTACCTCTTTCTGTTGCCTCAGGTAAAATAGTTTCACTCTTTATTCTGAATCATATTATTTGCCGATTTGGAGTTCCTTTTTAGATTATTACTGATAATGGAGGAAAATTCAAGAATAAGGACCTAAAGCATTTATGCAAAAAGTTTAAAATCAAGCAACATTGGTCCTCTATTTACTTTCCATAGGGAAATGGACAAGCAGAAGACTCTAATAAAACCATTCTTAAGATTCTTCATAGGACAGTACACAAGAATGGTAGGGATTGGCACTTGCAAATCAATCCAACATTATGGGCTTACAGGAAAAGAATTCGCACACCTACAGGAGCCACTCCTTTTTCCCTCACCTATGGTGCTGAAGTGATATTACCTTTAGAAGTAGAGATCCCATCACTTAGAGTCTCTCTCAAAGGTTTAGTAACAGATGAAGATTATTGTGCCATGATGTTATAGGAATTAGAACTTCTAGATGAGAAGCGCAGAGCTTCATTTGATCATATGAGAGTATATCAGAAGCATATGTCCAAGGCATTCAACAAGAAGGTCCGCCCTAGAGAATTTCAAGTAGGAGATCTTATTTTGTGAGAGAATCCTAAGAACCAACAAAATAGAGAACAAAAGGGTAAATTTGAACCTAATTAGCTTGGGCCATATGTCATCACAGCTACTTTTGGGACAGGTGCTTATTTGTTATCTGATTAAGATGGAGAACAACTCCTTGAGCCCATCAACATTTTGCACCTAAAGAAGTTCTATCCTTGATGCCCATTTTCTGTCTGGGGGCATCTTTTGTATATATTTTACGATCCTGAAAAAATACCAAAAAAATTCATATATGATGATGAAAAAAATCCTAAAAAGCATATAACGTCCTAAAAAAATATAATTTTTTTTTTTAAAAAGCAAAAAAATTCAAAAAAAGTAGAAAAAGTGCCTTGGTGAAAATTTGGAAGTAGGCACCTTGGTAAAAAAAAAAAAATTCAAAAAAATGAAAAAAGGAGAAAAAAATTACAATAAATCCAAGTGGTGAAAACTTGGAAACAGGGGCTACTTGAGGCCTTTGCACCCTTGTCTCTTAGCATGTGTCCTCGACACTTAGCCTTTCTCCATCATGCCTTGACCTTATTTGACTTGGTCTGAAATTGGTCTTTATTTTTGTCTAGGGGGCATAACTGTTGGCATAGGTCCTTTAGGTACGTTTGTCTCTTGGGGCATTTCACAAAAGGTGTTTTTCAACACCACCCCAAACAGTGTTTTTCAACACTATCCTAGCGTCGAGTGTTTCTTAACACTTATCAGATGTCTTGCCTATAGTCTAAGTATGATGTGATTTGCTCATTTGCAGATGCAATACTCAAAGTTTGACTCTATGACCTACACACATGCACTTAAACAATTAACTCGATTGAGATGTGTTGAATTTATTTTTCTTTGTGTGCTGTCTATGAGGATTTCTTTGTTGAGTGGTCTCTCTCTGAGAATTTTTTGATGATGCATAGCTAGAAGATTGAGGGTATGAGAAAATATTTTATTTCTTTATCTTCTTGTGTGTATATTTTGTTGATCCTAATTGTCATGACAATTTATGGTGGTCTTACTTGACACTAGGGATTGACAAGGTATTATCCTTGACTGTCTTTATGCGAATGCATGCTTATAGCTATCCTGACTTTCATGTGTCTTGATACAAGCATAATCTCACCATATCAAACTTAGGTGATCTCACTACACTAGTCATCTTGACCTACATGTCTTTGATGCCTAGGTGAGATTTCCACATTCCTATTTGATATAGATCATATTTAGATTCACATAGTCATACTAGTGTGCATTGTATGATCTTACGACGCTACCAATAAATGCTCGATGATGATAATTAGATGTCTATAAACATTGTCACCTTGCAAGTCAACCACTTTTCATAGTAGCTTGCATTTCTAGGTTCATGATAGATTAGTTTTGCATCTTGCATATGGAGAGAGCTCTCCTTTTTATCTTTCATGGACTAGTTGGTCAACTGCGCTCACCTTTTTCTTCTTTTTGATCATGTCTTTCACTTCTTGTCTTTCATATCATAGCCTTTTCTATTCCTATAGCCTTTTGACTTTTTTTGACCAATTTTCAAAACACCTCAGAATTGCGCAAAAATTGCACCCCTAGCTAATTTCAACATCTTTTGTGAGCTTTTGCTCAAATTTGAGATTCTTATCTCTTACTTTGGATATGATCCCGACTCAACCTCATATCTGAGTTGTTTTTTGATCCCAAATCAATCTCACATTGCAACTTCATTCTTTGACCACATGTGATCCCAAATCGATCTCACATTCGTCAAAGAGGGGCAAATGTATGCACCCAAAAATGGTCGCCTAGACTTTGGGCCCCATTTATTTGATTTATTTATCTCAGAATTAGTTTTATCAATAATCAATATTTTTCAACACTATAAATTTCTTGATCAAGTCCTGATTCAATCATTCGATTATTTTCTATGGGCTAACCATTTTATTCTAAGTTTTTATTTAATTAAAAGGAATATTTCCTCCCCTTTTATTAAATAAAAAGCCCTCACTTTTCTTCTTATCCTAAGTTGCACAAATAAAGCATTATTCTTGTTTTATAAAAAGGGAAAAAGTACTTTTTGTCTCGTATGGACACAAAAGTCAACTCTTATTTTCCCATTGGAGGATACTTGTGCACATGGATTGCTCCTCTTTCAAACTCCACCGTTGATTAAGTCTTTTTCCTCTTAATCTCAATGGTCCATTTCACCTCATTTCTTATAAAAGGAGAGCTCTCTTCCTCATTTGGCATCTTAAGTTTTTATGCTAATGTTATGTTGCAGGTTTTTCTAGGTCATTTTGGAGCTCTTTGAAGACATTCTTGCATCCAAGCTTTGAAGATCATTGTTGCATTCCATAGTCCTCATATTTTCTTTCATAGTTGCATGATAATGGTATTCTTACTATAGATTTCCTTTTATGAAATAGTTTAATCTCACATAGCCTAATTAGGAAGGTTGTAATCTTTGTACTTTCCTTTCATAGCATAATTTGTACTTGCATTTTCATAGAGTAATTTGCATACTCATATAGGTTGAATTGCATTGCATTCATATTGATTGCATTGAGGATATTGGCACTCTTGCCCTTGTCTTTGATTTGGAATCTCTCATTGTGTGGTTGACTAGCAAGGTCATGAGTTTATAGCTCTAGTTGAGAGTAATTTTACAAATCTTGCAACTCTATGCATAGAGAGCTATGGATCGATTTGTGAGGGCTCATTCTTGAATTTCCTTGCATGTAAAGATTCATAGAAGTGTGGTCACATTTCCACCATACATGAGGCATGCCAATGCTTTTCATATGATCCCTTATGTGTCATTGGGTGACTCACCCAAGTGAGCTTATGATCCCAAAGCTTCACATCGAAGGGCTTTGGTGTAACCTAGTTGTCCTAGGTGAATGTTATCATTTGTTCAAAAAAAATTTGTTGTTGTGTTTTCGTCCAATTATTTTGGGCATTACATCTGTTGGTGTTCTTTGTCCCCAAAGGTCAGATTGATATAAGGATTGACAGGGTCAATGTCACATTCACTCAACACTCCAAATCTGACAAGGAAAAAATCCAATTGATAAGGATCAAAGAGAGATCCTTCTACACTTTGAGCTCCACATCACTCAGGTGGGTATACCTCATCTGCACACACATACAACTTGAATCACACTACAGGCCTATAGGTAACTGACTGTGGAATGGTTCTCAAACCCCTATAGGTATCCTGTACCTCAAATGAAACCAAGATCTCATGCAATAGCCCTACTTGCATGGAATGAGTATGAAAACTAGAGACCTACACTAACAACATGAAAGGGAAAGGGTGGAACTAAATGTAAATGATTTAAAGATGGGTTTGAAGGGTTTCCTGAGATACCCTAAGTCTCTCATAGAACAGTGCCTTATCCAATGGGCCACGGAGTCAAATACCCTATTGCAAGAGAAAGCTATGAAACAAGAAAACAATGTACTCAATGTGTTGATGCCTGACATCAATCACACACCATGACCAAACCTCACTTCAACAACCCACCTGTGTATTCAAATATGCTATTATCCATTCAAAGGATTTTGACCCTCCCCTTAGAAGAGACCTAAAAATAGATAATACATTAACCAGCATCCACTAGAAGACAAGCATGACATATCTTTGACACCTCAGCTCATACATACATGAACACTAACCCTAAACTAGTTATCTCTACAAAGACAACTCCACTTGCAAACACATAGGCAATGCAAATAGAAAAATCAAACACCCTTGATGTATGATTAATGAATTCAAAATTCAAATGGAGATAGCTTGGTAATAGTAAGAATACATTAAGTCCTCATACACAAGACAAACTGTTACAATTTGCATTATATTCTTAGAACCAGAGAGGAAAGAAGGACATTCTATGTGCAGAGAAAAGGAAATATCTACAGGAAAAGGACCCTTCACTTGGAACCAATTCTCCTCCAAAATTTGCAGAAGAAGGAACAGAACCCTTACAAAGTCAAAATTACAACAATATATACCCCATAGTCATCTTGGAACCCAAAATAGGTTGCAATAAGCTACAGATGACTAGGGTTAGGGTTTCACCCACCCAACCAACTTGAAAGCATCAGAATTTAATACAGGGGATGGAAAACCAAGTAATCAGAACAACCAGATCCAAGAATGATCTCTATTAATGATAAATATCTGAGAATGTATCGGAAAATATCACTCCACCATGCTATCAATCAAATCAGACACCTGCAATAAACCTCGAGCAAAAAAACCCATATCTTCACGGCATAAAAACACACTTCTCTCGGTACAGAAACATCATGCAATCAGCCACAGGAACCCTTAGACCAGTCTGCAACCACTGGCGCGACCAAACCAACTGAAATCAATCACTAATACCATTAATTCTGGTACTTTCTGTCGTGAAAACCCTCTCAGAAGTTTAAATTTGAAATCAAACGTTCATCTCCATGGCACTAGCAGGAAATCAGCGGCCAATATTCAAATCTAAACTTAGTTTATATCATGGCCGTTAGATGAGTTCACTTTACCCAGGCTCATCAGCTTAACCTCTAATAGGAATCCTAGTTTACATTTTGCCCTATTCAGGAGATCACTAAATGAAAAGTTAACCCAATCACATACTCTAAGAGCTAGCGACTGAAGGCTTCAACCATTCGCGAGATCAATCTCTTAACTCATCCCTCTATTGGTGAACTAGCGAACAAGCCTAACATCTGACCCAAGTCACTACCTGGCAAACTAGCGACTGGAGACTATCTCATGTTTGCTGAATACTTAAGGTTACTGCTAGTTCATTTGGAGATCTAGTGACCATCTCATTCACCAATTTGCTGAAACATTTGGAGCATCACCATTTTATTGTGAGAAATAATGAACAAAGGGAAAGATGTTGGAACCACTAGATATATCATAACCCTGGCCAATTCATAAACTCAAGATTTCAGGCACACTAACAACTGCCATCTCACTGTCCTGCAATCAATAAACATTTAACACCTCAACAACCTCTGACATTGGACCCATAATAACATTTCTTTATTTGATTCCAGCAAGCATTGACCCCTGAGCATTCAGCGAATACGTGACCGAAGACACCTTCACTGGGTCACAAAACAAATTTCCTAACCATGGTTTGATCTCGAGAATACATGAACAACATCTTTCACTGAATCACCAAAATACGCCTTAACCTTGGGTCACCATTTAGAGAATAAGCGAATGAAGGAAAGATTCAATCCATTCGCAGGTTCACTAAGTGCTAACATGAAACTCCCAAGTATTTAGAGACTACGCGAACACAATATTCACCCATTCACCAAGAATTTTGGAACATTGCTAACTTATTACGAGAATGAGTGAATAAAGAGAAAAATATTAGAGCTACCAAATGTTTTTTCAAAGCCGCTAAACCATAGACCCACACATGGGCCCGCCTGACATCCTACCACGTCATCCTATTACTTGTTGAATACTGCTCGGTCATCTCTGACACTGCCAACTGTACATCATACTTGACCCATCCTGAACTTGGTGAACATGGGATTGAAGGACCTCGCCCATTCGCTAAATCACTTTCATTACTAGGGTTAAGTCTCGAGAATACGTGATCGAAGCCATTCTCAAAGTCGCTAAATATTTTCTTGACCCTGGTTTACATCTTGAGAATGCACAAAGCCCCTTAGTCACCAAATCATTGAATGTTTACAAACCCTGGACCTGCCTGACATGTTGCCACATCATTCCTTCTGCAACCAATAATTGTTTGACACATTAGCATCCTTTGACATTGGGTCCACCTGTACCATTTCATCTGAATAGGGGCCACCATTTCGTGAACATGTGACTAAAGAGAAAACATAAGCCACTAGCTAGTTCTCTTAATGTCATCAGGAAATTGCTAGGAAATGGGAGATTACGCGAACACATATTCGAGCAATCGCTAGATGCTTTCATGAAATCGCCAGATATCAAGTGAATAAGAGACTACACATTCGCGCAATTGCCAAATAAAAAGAGATTACAGCTTGAGGATTAGGAGAATGCGTGACTGAAGCAAAACATAACATGCATTCGTAGTTTCACTAAATATCACGGAAGCATGAGGTAATATCACCCGATTTAGTGAACACGAAGACAAGGAATAACCACGTGTAGAAAGAGGATTCAAGTGGCCCGAAAAAAGTAATGAAGAAATAGAACCAGGCCAAGACATATTAGGGTTTTTTTTTATGCAACGGCTAGAAATATGAAATGAAAACCTAGGGTTTGAGCCAGAGACATAAAAATAATTGTAGAGACTAGAAGAAAACAATTATGGCCATGAAATTTTGCAAGGATAGGCCATTTTCTAGGGATTTTTTGCTATGACAAGAAAATGGGCTAACAACATCAATAGTGAGTCAATACCAGCACACATATGCATTCCCATAATACAAATTAATGCAATAGAAGTATCATCAAAACTACATAATGATGAAGCACAACAATAAAGACGTAGAGCCCATGCCCTAACTAGCATTAAAAGGGGGAAACAATAATATTGATACCCTAAGCTGCCATATGCACCAATAAATGAGTGCAATCACAAGTGCCTCATCCAAAGAAACAAGATAAACCAGTATGCTTTCAAAATATAGAGAAAACAAATGTAGAGTTCATAATAACAGTGCTTTGCTGAGGGTTTTTATGCTGAGGTTTGTAAATAGTCACTCTACTGTCAAAATTGAACTACACCAATCCATAAATTTAGACAGCGTTTATATGTCTTGGTATATTTTATAATGGTTGGTCTTCAATCGTCCTTCAAGTCCATTTTGTGGAGAAAATAACTCATATCTTCCCAATATGTTGAAAGATCACCTAAGAATTGTTAATGGATTTATAGGCTCCCATGTGGCTAACATGCTTGTGAAAAGGTACCCACAATACAAGATTGTGGCATTGGACAAGCTAGACTACTGCTCCAATCTGAAGAACCTGAACCCATCTAGGCCATACCCTAATTTCAAGTTTGTGAAGGGAGATGTTGGTAGTGCAGATCTGGTGAATTCTCATCTCATTATAGAGAAAATTGACACCATCATGCATTTTCCAGATCAGACCCATGTGGACAATTTCTTTGGCAACAGTGTTGAGCTCACCAAGAACAACATCTATGACACTCGTGTCCTTCTAGAGGCATGCAATGTTAGTGGGAAGATTACAAGATTCATACATGTCAACACTGATGAAGTCTATAGAAAAATAAAAAAGGAAGCCATTGAGGGTAATCATGAGGCTTCTCAGCTTCTGCCCATAAATGCTTACTCTACAACTAAGGCAAGTGCTGAGATACTGGTCATGGCCTATGGGAGATCCTATGGGCTTCTTGTGATTACTATGAGAGGGAATAATGCTTATGGATGGATTGGTGGTCTTCTAGGAAAGATATGTGAGAAACAAGGAATAGCATTCAAGTATGAGAGTGGTTGATTGGAAAATCGGTCTCAACTCTAGACGGACATAGAGAATGTTAAGCCTACGCATGTGCTAAATGTTGTAGGTGTCACGAGTAGGCCTAATATTGACTAGTGTGAATCTCACAAGCCCAAGACCATCTAAACAAATGTGGTAGGTGTCACTTTCAAAGAACAGGCAAATGTACTAGCAACCCCCTAGTGAAATAATGAGTTGGATGCAACTAAACTAAAGACAAAATTTCCACAGTTGCTGTCAATAAAAGATTCACTTTTCAAATATGTCTTTGAGCCAAACAAGAAGACAGACATGACAAATTGACTCCATAATATGTTGAGCTTTTATCATTTTCCTTATTGCTAATTTCATTCTATAATGTAAAGCTTCCCGATATCTAGTACCACAATCAAAGTGCACCAAGTTAAATAATAGGGTTATTAAATTCAACATTATATTCCATTCATTAAATTACATACCTAGTTTTTAAATTCAACATTAAATTACATACTTGGTTTTTGAATTCAACATTATATTCCATCCTTCCTCTTCCTTTGTGTCCTCTTTCTACGAGGCACTATTCTGATTATGGGTGTAGTTTGTCCATCATATTGAACACCCTCTTCATTATTTTGGTTCTCAGCTTGCTGAAATTCAAGGATGGTTTCCTGTTGAGGTTCCAGAATGGCAGGTTAATCATTGTTTGCAACAAACAATTGATCATGTTCCTCTAGCTCCTCTTCATTCTCACCACCTGATGAGTTTGATTGTTGGGCTTCCAACACAACACAATTTACCTTATTAAACTAACATAATACCTCTAATTGAATTATTGCATAAATATTGAATATTATAAAGAAATTGCCTCATTTTTATGACTAGTGACTAATATCTCCCCTCGATCTAGCATGTGTCGTCTAAGGCCTTGGGAACCATGTAGTAAAGCAATTTTTAGGTCCTCCTTTGAAGCTTCCTTCAGAAATTGGTGAACCTACATAAATAAATAGAACCAAATTTATAAGGTATAGTGACTCATAAGATACAATCAACTCACAAGTTTGACATGACTTTTTTTATGAAATAGAAAATACTAAAGATGTAAATGTTCACTTACCAAGCCACCACGAATGCTATCGTACCCACCATATCCTAATTTATGTGATCCAATACTTGACACCTTGGCTTGGGTTTCTTTTGTTGTGTCTCGAAGGCATCTTTTAGATCCTCCTCGTGCAAATGGTTGGTAGTTTTGATTATTGTGTACTTTTCTTTTAAATTTGGCATCTTTTATGAGTTCATCCCATGTTGCTTGGTCTATGATCCAAGCTAGACATGGATAACTCAAGTCTTTTGTTATCTTGGACCTCAAATTATCTCATTTAGAATGAATGTATTTTCATGCAATATTCACAATATTTTCCTTATCAAAACTAGGATCTCCAAATGTTTATAACATCTTTAAAAAGTTCATCTTTCTTAGCATTTCCTTGTTTCCTCCAATCCATTTGAATGGTATTACCAAATGATTCATCTGCACGATGATAAATAAAGTGAAAGAATTTCATACCCATTTCATCCTTCAAGACATCGCCTTCTGAAGAGAGCAAGATTCTCACCTCTTGTGTCCCTTTTGTAGTCGCTAAGGAAACTATTGAAGTCTTAGGAGTTGAGGTAGATTCCCCTATAGGTATATCAATTTCTTTTTCATTTTCTACCTATAGTCACATTAAGAGTGAAATTGTTAGAAACCAAACCAAACCAAAATATGAAAATATTTTAAAATTTAAATAAATTGTCTTAAACGTCAAATATGAAACTAAAAAAATGAATTAACAACTAATAAATAATTTTCTGCAAGTAATACACAGCGTCAAGGAAAAATCAAAAATTCATTTCTGTAGGTAGTTCTGCAACCTCAGATTTGCTGCAGGTTGTCCTATAACTACTCAGTTCAGTTATTCAATGCTCTTATGTAGCTTACCTTTTACCGAAGGTAAATGGCAACATACACTCACACACATGGGTACAAAATAGGCACTCGCGTGCCACAAAACACACAAGGAAATAACAATCCCCATATGAAATATTATTTACATGAGACAACTAAATTGTAGGTATGCAAACACACCAGAAATTTAAAACCCAACATCACATACACCAACACATTGAAATGAGCAGCTTTAAAAGGAACCTGTCTCCATTCAATTCAAAGAAAAATGATCCACAGTTAATGTTGGTTTCCCAACATGTATTATAGTAACTAATGAAGATTTAACTAGCTCTTATGCTCAGAATTTCTAGAAGATAGGCCAACAAACAGGAAACACTTTCCACTATGTTTTTCCCGGCACTTCAAGTTGTCCAAAACCTAGGTGGGTTTCTCTTTATGACATTGAGTGAAAGTATGCAATGAATATATAACTCAACATCAATTCTCGTATACATATGTCAATGACTTGTGAATTAGATCTTAAAATATGCAAGCTCCTTATGATCAATTGGTTTCAAATACAAGGATTTCAAACAAATACATAAATATAAAATGGTTGATTTAAGACTCATTTTATGATCAATTTTGAGGCTATGGGAGAAGCTAGACTGATCAATACCTGTTCAGGATGACAGAGTCAATACAACATAGTCAATCAATAAATCAGACAACAAACCCCCAAATGATCATTTTTTAAATCTAGAAAATATATATTAATAGTCTAGCAGTTTTCAGTAGACTAATAGTCTAGCAGTTCTCAGTAGATTAATAGTCTAGCAGTTTTCAGTGGACTAATTTATTCAAATACCTTAAGAGGGCACTGTTCCGGTCTGGTTTATAATTCTCAAATTTTTGTACTAAAACTTGAATGTTGATTTTGTATATGTTAACTAGAATGTTGATTTTGTCATGAGTTGTTATCCGTTATTAGCAGCAATCGCTTCACTTTTGCCAAGAATATAACTTTCTTTCCGTATTTTCTTTGTGATAGTTTAAAACGGAATTGTTTTCATGAATGAAATTAGTTAACTGCAGATGCATTAGACTGTGAGTGTGGAAGCATTTAGATTTTCTGTACTGGTATACGTCCCTCTGAAGCCTTTGTTTCAACCAACTTTAGTACCCAACGTATGTCTTTTTCTTCCTTTGCTTGATCGCAGCAATGTCTAAAGAAATGGTTTAAACCCTGTTAGTAGATTTCGTTTTATTTAGTCATACTTATCTGTGGTTTTAATGATAAAACTGTTTTTGGCAAAGTATTCCATGCTTAGTAACTATTATGGGTGGGCTTCACTTGCTGACTTGTCTATCACTTATGTGTAATGTTTTATCCCTCGGGATTAGTGCTCTATCTCAGCTTCCTTACTAGCATATAAGAATGTAGATTATATATTTTAATGAATTTTAGACTAAAGATTCTTAACTCAAGTGACTAAGCCTATAAACTAATTTCTCTAAGAAATGGATTTTTGAATAGAAAGAAATTAAGCTATGAAATTATATTAAATAATTTTAATAGTATTTAAATGTTAATTATTATTAGGTTTATTTGATATTATTTAAATAATGGTTGACTGATTGTACACTTTTTAGTTAATAAGTTAAAAATACATATTGTTTAAATTAATTAAAAAATGAAAAATAATCTTTATTTCAATTTTATATTATGGGATTCAAACGCAGAATAGATTATTCCAGCTTTCGTTTTAAGATTAATTAATCGGAAAATAAGTCCTTATTCTACAATAGACTTATTCCCGATAAATGAATTCCATGTACCAAATTGACCCTTAGAATTAGTCATAATAAAAGATCATGGAATATTCAAATTTAAAGTCATGTTGTACGAGCAACATACAATTCGAAATCAATAAGAGGTGAGAAGAGATATGGCAGCAATATCAATACAAAATGCAGGTAAACAATACTTAGGGACCGGTTCTATTTGCACGGTTACACCAGTTTTGGCAAGAAGAAGAGACGTGATATCATAGCCAGCATCTAATGTATTTAAACAGGTCTACGATGGGGGCAGCGATTAAATGATCCATTGCAATAGAATGACACAGAATAAAATCCCTTCCATTCCAAGTGGCAGAGGACAATGTTATATCAATTACGAATGAAAGTAAACAGTCATTTTGCTCAAAATCCATACCTCTCATGAGCAACGAAAGGAAAGCTGGAGAAGCCAAGGGTTCAATCCCCAATTAGATATTTAAAAAGCAGCCAAGGAAAGGAGTTCAACAGTGACAAGTGATAAAGATAGTAGAACACTTCTCTTCCTGTCCATTTTCTTTAACTAAATTCTTGATTTGTATCTTGCCAAGGAATCCAATCCCTTCATAATAACTATCACTACTAGATTGACTAACTAACCACTGTGCCACTTCATAATCTATATGCATGCTAGTGAGATATTTTGGTGATTTTTTCTTTGTCTAATACAAATTGATTAGTATGAAGATCTCTTATGAACACAGTCATTACTTAACTTCATAACAAGTGTTTGTGTTTGTCATATCTTATCCCTATTGATTTACACCGTGCCTCTTTGTGAAGATGTCGGTTAGTGGTTAAATATTGTAATCAATAGCTAACAATCTTTAATTAATTGTGCTTGCCTTAGTTTGGATATCGACCTCAATGTTATTAGGAAAACATTTTATTCATAACACTACCATTTTCCTGAATATCTGATTTTTAATTGCTTATGTGAATTTACTTCTAATTATCAACTCGCTATTCATATCTACTTCTACTAACTTGTAGTTGACTATACATGTTAAGCACTACCACTTCTTGACAACAAAAGTACTTTATTGTTTTTATGATATTAGTTTAAAGATGGGTTGGAGTAGTGCTAGTAATAATACTATTTCATTAACAAAAATTATTGCACAATTCTAATTAAAATGAAAATGAATGTTAAATATATTGTGAATCTTTTCTAATTAACTCTTAGACAATTACAAAGAAAAAAGTTACATATATTATGAGTCTTTTTTAAAGTAGCATATCTATTTTAAGAGGAATATAGGTAAAGTACATTCAAAGATATCGTATTTTTTATTATTCCAATTTAAAAAATTATTATATTATTATATTGAATCATTTTTAGATGAGGATATCTTAATTAATATTAAATTTTTATTAAGATATAATTATGTTATTATGTTTTAATATATTCTTGTTATTTTATTAGTAAATTTTTGTATTTCTATTAAATTTTTTATATTAAATTATTATTAAGATATGATTATGTTATTATGTTTTAATATATTCTTGTTATTTTAATTATATTTCTATTAAATTTTTGACAAAAATAAAGAATTCTAGTTATTCTTCAGACAAAGTTACGTGTCTATAAAAGCACAAATTTGAATAATACAATCTACTTTTACTAATTTTTTCATATTTTTATAACACCATAAAGATGGATTATAAAGATTAGCCTAATAAAAATTACATGAAATCCATTGTAATATGAAAATTTTAGTTTTCATGGAACATACACTTAGTACTATTATATGTGAAAACATACACTTGCGTGCTATTCTACGCAGAAAAAAGCCATGTCCAAAATAAAGACTAAATTATTATTGTATTTTTAAAATAGATTATAGGAAGGAACACATTGAATCCGCTTTCACATGGATTATGAATATGTAAGAGGCTCAAAGCCGACTGATCCATCGGGGGTCCCGCGTGCATTGCTAATTCACACCCAGGAACCATTCCAGCCCATCAACTTTGACCGTAAAAACGTTGGAAGATAACTAATCCCATGGGCACAACGCGACTTAAAAACATTTGTCTTAGTGCGCACCAACCCATTTTTAAAGCTTCCAGACTAAGTTTCTCGTGGATTAGACCCTACGCAGCCGAGTTGGCGAGCTTAAATTACAAGCAATAAAATCTAACCACGAGAATAACTTTGGGAAGGTGTATCAATAAAATAAGAATACCAACATCCGTATAATCGCACTATTTCCACCCCCCTCCCCAGAATCTCCGCCTGAATGTCCTGCCAAACCATCTCCTTTCAAACATAAACGCCTCATTTTGCAAGAATTATTTGCACCAGTGGATAGAGGCGGCTAGCCTTGATCTTATCACACTCCTCTTCCGGTCAATGATAATTATTATCGCTTAACCCAACCGTAGACGCCAAAGACGTCTAGAAACCCCTCTCATGTGTATATATAAATGTAATGCGGGAACGGATTGAAGCACTGCTCAACCCATTTCAAGCATAATGGAGATTAATTTCAGAGCTGCGGCAGTAGACCTCATTCTGGCCAGCTGTATCGTGTGGAAGGCCTCTGTGGGAAGCATAGCCATATACTGGGGCCAAAATGGTAACGAAGCCTCGCTTACCCAAACCTGCGCCACTGGTAACTTCAAATTCGTCAATCTCGCATTTCTCTCCGTCTTCGGAAACGGCCGCACGCCGCAGCTGAATCTAGCCGGTCACTGCGACCCTTCCTCTGGCGGCTGCAAAAAGCTGAGTGCCGATATAAAATCATGCCAGCAGAGAAATATAAAGGTGTTTCTGTCCTTGGGAGGAGGCGCTGGAAGTTATTCCATCGCCTCTGCGCAAGATGCACAGAACGTCGCGAACTATCTCTGGAATAATTATCTCGGCAGGAAGTCTACTTCTCGGCCTCTGGGTGACGCTGTGTTAGACGGAATAGACTTCGACATGGAGGTGACGACTTGGCCAGAGCGGTGTCGGCGCTTACTTCTCGCGGCGGCAAAAAGGTGTTCCTCAGCGCCGCCCCTCAGTGCCCTTTTCCTGACGCCTCTCTGGGAAAGGCCTTGCAGACGGGGCTGTTTGACTACGTTTGGATTCAGTTCTACAACAACGCCCCTTGCAAATACACTAATGGAGACGCTTCCAATCTGATCAGGTCGTGGAACAAGTGGACAACTTCCATACCCAAAACTACCAATTTCTTTCTGGGACTTCCGGCGTCCAGCAGTGTTGCAGGCAGTGGTTTCATTCCCGCCGCTGCACTGAAGTCGAAAGTGCTGCCTCAGATAAAGAAGTCGTCCAAATACGCGGGAGTCATGCTGTGGTCGAAATTCGAGGACGGGCAGACTCAGTATAGCTCATCTATCAAAGCTTCTGTCTGAGATCAGAGATGATGGTTTCCTGAGTTAAATAATACTACTCAGGTCTCGTAAACTCGGGTTTAAACTTTAAATAATGCTCTTGGTTTCCATGAGCCCCGCTACTTGTAAACACAGGTCTTCGTAACTGAAATCAAAGCCCAGGCGAAAATTTGTGAGCATTTCCTTTTGTGCTTACAAGTTTACAAGTTTACCGCTAATTGTGAGAATGGTTTTTTATTTCACTAAAGTTTACCACTACACATATTTGGATAGAACGTGGTTCATGATACTATCTTACTATATCTAGTGTTTCTTAAACTATAGCGTAATTGAATTCTTAATTTTATATTGGTCACAAAATAATTATTACCTAACGAGTACCATACCTAATCACTAAATAAGTCAAAGTTTGGTACCACTTCTAAATTGTTAAAGGTAGATTGCATTCATAAAAGAGTGATGCATTAATATTTTCATTTCACAAGTTTGGACATGGAATAATAATTGTTACTCATATAAAATTAGATTTCAAATTCCTTTAAATCTAGATACATACATTAAACATTAGTGCATAAATTTCATACAAACTCTTCACATATACATATGTTATATGTTTTACTATCTTAAAATAAAGCACAATATATTATGCATTCATCTCTCATATTATCCTTTTCATTCGTTATTTTTAATGGGAAGTATATATTGTAGATATCCCGTTACATCCTCTTATACCACTCTATCCTTATTACAACATATTATTATCTATATCAATGTGCATTACACATGTTGGTTCCTCTCCTTGTAGGACCAAACTTGAATCAAATGGTTGGGCTAAAAACACAGGTTAGGCACTCAAGTTTGACAAGAAAAACAAACCAATTGATGAGGATAGATAGAAATCCTCCTTCTTCTTTGAGCTCCACATTCACTCAGGCGGGTACTGCCTTATCTGCACATTCAAGATACCTCATGAAAAATCAAAGGCCTGCAGACATATTAATGTGGAATAGCAATCAATCTCCTATAGGTATCCTGTACCCCAATGATAGAAAATCTCATGCAATAGCCCTACTTGCATGGAATGAGACTGAAAGCTAGAAACCTATCCTAACAACAAGAAAGGGAAAGGGTGGGACTGAATGGAAAAGATTTTAAATAGATTGAAAGGTCCCCTGAGATGCCCTAAGTCTCTGATAGACCAGTGCCTTCTCCAATGGGCCACAGAGTCAAACACCCTACTGCAAGAGACAGTTATGAAACAAGAACACAATATGCTCAATGTGTTGATGCCTGACATCAATCGCACACCATGACCAAACCTCAACTTAACATCCACCTGTGCATTCAAGCATGCTATTATCCCTCAAAGGATTTTGACCCTCCCCTTAGAAGAGACCTATGAAAGGATAATACATTAACCAGTATCCACTGGAAGACAAGCATGACCTATCCTTGATATTTCAGCTCATACATGCATAAACACTAACCCTGAACCAGTTACCTCTGCGAAGATAACTCCACTTGCAAACACATAGGCAATGCAAATAGACAAATCAAACACCCTTGATGTATGATTAATGCATTCAGAATTCAAATGGAGATAGCTTAGTAACAGTAAGAATAAACCGAGTTCTCATACACAAAATAAGTCTGTTACAATATGTATTGTGTTCTCTGAACCAGCAATGGAAACAAAACACCCTATATGTAGAGAGAAGGGGAAATCTGCAGAGCAGAAACTTTCACTGGAACTGACAAAATTTAGAACCCTTAACAAGTCAAAAAATCAACACTTTATATCACTAGCTGCCTTGGAATTCTCTAGGAGAATGCAACAAGCTTGGGATAGCTAGGGTCAGGGTTTCAACCACCACACCAACTCAAACAGTCACAAAATTTACTACAGGGGCAGGAAATACAAGCAGCCTGGAGAAAGAGATCTCAAATAGATCTTACAATTATGACAACCAGTACAAAACACTAGGCAGAACCATGAAAACTAGTACAAATCAGCCACCTGCAAACAGCCTGTCGAGCACAAAATAGTCCTTCATATGGCACAAAAGTCTCTGCAAATCAAGTAACAGGCCTCTAGACCACTTTGTAGCCACTGGCGCCACCAAACCAATCAAAAACCGCCGTGAAAACCATAAATTCAAGTACTTCTTATCGCTGCAAACCCTTTGGCAAATTTGAATTCAAAATCCAACGGTCACTTCTTTGGCACCAACAGTGAATCAACGGTCAAAATCTAAACCTTCATCAACTTTATATCCCTGCCGTCCGATCAATCTCCTCTTGTGGGCTTCACAACTTAACCTCCTACTTATTCACGCTACCATGTGGTCAATAACCTTATCTGCCATAGGAAACTGACCTCACCCTATGCTTGGTCACATGATCGCATAGCCCGGGGATGGGCTATACGAACATGCGACAAACCATCAGCACTCACTGCCGAATTCAAATACACTCGGGCATTGCAAACACGGGCCCCACCGCAAACCCCCTGCCACTGGGCACACCGGCAACCAATCAGAACTCAGCATGTCACCACCGCAGACGCCACATTACCACCTCTCGTCGGGCCCCAGGGACACGTGTCGACTGGGTGCATGATCGCATAGTCAAAGAATGGGCTACACGATCATGCGACAGCCAACTAAAAGCCACCACATCACCACCTCTGACAGCAGGCCCACAGTGAACACACCCATCGGCGCCCAATCAGACAGTGGGCGCATGATCGCATGGGGTGAGAATATTCCATGTGATCACACACTGACTGTAGATCCTTTTATCTCTTACACCGGGCCCCGCTGACAAGTCTGACAAGTCACCACCACATGGACTAATCGGACATGAGCTCCTCTGCAACAAAAGACAACGGGCCCACCTGACAAGCTGCATCATCACCTAGCGCTGAGCCCCAAGGACACGTGGTGAGTAGTTGCATGATCGCATAGCCAAAAACTAGGCTATGCGACCATGCGACAGCCAATCACAGGCTACCACATCATCACCATCAGACAAACCAAACAACAACCACTGACTGCTAGGAACTAGGACCCACGCGGACAGATGGTAAGCAGTTGCATGATCGCATGTCAGAATAGTCTGACATGCGGCCATGCGATGGCCAATAAGAATATGCCATCTGTTCCCCCATTGTTGCGCTTGCGCACCAAAGTAAAGTAAACCGCCAGGCAGCTGAACAAAAACTGGGACCCGTACGGCCAGGTGGCAAGCGGTCACATGATCTCATGTCAGAAAAGTCTGACATGCGGCCATGTGACAGCCAATCAGGAAGAGCCCGGACCCACCATCCACATCGAACTTGTGCAGTTAGGAAATGCCAGCAACAGGGAACTAGTGCGAGGTCGGAAATACACAATGTTTTTGACGGAAAAGACCGAAAAACACACAAGGCTTTCAACAAACGGAAAGATAAGCACACAAAAGCAGGAAGCACAGGGTCAAAAACAACGAAGGCTGAAAACACACAGACCGAAAACATCATGGACTTTTCAAAACACTATGGGTTTTTGACATTGTGGCAGATTTTGAAAATATTTCCAGCAGACCTTAAAATTTGAATATCTTTATCGGTTTGGCGATTTAGGAGATGCAGTTTGGACTGAAGCAAGATGACAAAAATAAAGAGCATGAGGTAGAACACAAACCATAAAACATTTGCAGGGAGGAGGCCATTTTCAAAAGATTTTGCTATGACAGAAAATGGCCTAACAACACATATGATTTAACTATCTTCCACTAAGTACAATATAGTAACACATCCCAACACCTGTATTGTATTTTCTAAAATATTTTTGTTGATCTCATAGATCTTTTATTGTACAATTAGCTTAATTTTTAATCAATATTCTTTTATATAGATGTTGCTATATTTATGTTCTCTTCATTAAGTGCAGGTATTGAGCATGTATAGTAGAATTAGATTGTGGCATTCTTTTAGGTTTTCAAATAATCTATAGAAGTGTTGGGTATTGTGTATGTTTCCTAAAAGTGACTGATAATTATTTTTAGTTTAGTTACATTGATAAATAAATGTATTAGATAATATGTCAATAAGGATGAGGTAGATATTAAATGCATGGAAATAAACATGTACATATCAATAGGTAAAGGTTAGAGAAATGAGTTCAAATTTGTATGAGTTTGTAACATTTATCAATATGAACATTATCAACATATTTTCTTGGAACAATTTGAAATGGGTGGGAGAGTGAGGAGTGGGAATGGTTTGAGGTTTTTAGGGTGTAGAGAAGATGCAAAATCTAGCAATTAGATTTAATAAAAGAATCATTCTTAATGGTTTGAGGTTTTCAAGGAGTGGAGTGGGAAATTTTTATTCCTTATTCATAGAAAAAGAGAATCATGCTTAATAGTATATCAAAATATATGTAGATTTAAATTAGTGTACAATTAATTATATAATATAAAAATATATTTAAATTTTCTTCATTATCCTATCAACTTATTCTTGCTATGTGTATCCAGTTCATCATTGATTTTTTTAAGCTCTAGGCTCCTGTGCATTTGAAATTGACATATAATTTTATCACCTAGGCCATCAACAATTCCATACAATGTTGTGGAAAAACTCATAAGTGCACCAATACTATTGCTGCCTTGGGAACGATTTTCTTCGTTTTAGTGGATAGAGGCGGCTCAACATAGATAAACCATTATTATCCATACCAATAATTCAAACCTGTCAGAGAAAATTTACATATAAATATGTGGGTATGGATTGAAGCATTGCACAATTCATTTTAAGTATAATTGAGATGAATTTGAGAGTTGTGGCAGTTACCCTTACTCTAGCCACTTTTTTCATGTTCAAAGCCTCTGTGGCGAGATGAAAAGAAATATACTGGGGCCAAAATGGAAATGAAGACTCTCTTACACAAACCTAGGCCATCGATAACTTCAAATATGCCATTCTCATATTTCTTCCCATGTTTGGAAATGATGAAACATCACCACTGAATCTGGCGGGCTATTGTGACCCCCCAAAAAAGAAAATGAATAACAACCAAAAGGGGAGAAACATAGATTACCACCAATAAAGTTTATAAGTAGAAAAACCCGCCCAAGGAAAATCCACACAAGAATGAATAGGCCTACATATAGCTGAACTAAAACCCAAGAAAATGTCAAAAGCCAATAGGTCAACTATAAAAACTTTAGGACCCGCAAAATCCATGTGGATAATAGCACAAAAAGCAACTTTTGGCCGTGTTAGGAGAAGTTATAGGAGAAGAAAAACCCTCCACCTTCAAAAAGTCCACCATACCTTCAATAGAGGCTAACATGAGGGGAAAGGAAGAAGAATTATAAAAAAGAGCATGATAGAGGAAGGCCCTATATAAGTAGACCAAAAGGAAACAATACCATCCGCATAAAATATTGGGAAGACCATCGTAGCCCAAATGAAAACCAAAGCAAGAGAGCTTTGCAGCCAAACTATATCTAATCTTCCACAAAGGTCAACATGTCCAAAGCACCAACCATCACTAAGTGGAACCGGTCTAAAGCTTCAAACAAGGCCTAACTAAGGAAAGGAGTGAGCACAACCTGTACTAAGATGAACAATTCCAATGCTTTTAACAAGGTTGAACCGAAGAAAGAAAGGAGGGAGCACACATTGATTCAAGCCCATGAAAAAACCAATACCATAGACACCATATGTCTCTCCTTCCTCCAAATCAAGCACCACACCATTCATCTATTCTTCCTCCAAATCACCTTCTATTGCACTTGTTTTTTCACCAAAATCTCTTGCAGAAAACCCTTGTTGCTTTCATTGTCACTTAAGATTGCATAACCCATTGTTTCCTTATAATGAAAAATAAAGCATCCAAGAAGTAAAGAAAAATAATAATTTTATTATTAAATTTTTATTTTTATATATAAAAAATACATCCATTATATTCAATTTCATTATATAAAACTCACTAATTTCCCTACATCTAAAGAACTAATAATAGCGCAATCAGTCATGTTATTCATATGACAAAAAATATCCTAATGTGTTTCACCCGTGTAACAAACACTTCAAGTTCCATGTGAAAACTTGAAGCTTACTATCTATTGTGATAGTTTTAAATAAATATTTATTTAATAGAAAACCCATAACATGAGATAGAAAATATCGTTATCTAGTTGCCTTTATTTTAATGACTTGAATTTAGATATCAACGGGAATTGGATGAGTTTGTAAATGTGAACTAGCTTCAAAACACAAATCTGACATATGGTAAGAAAAATTATTATTTCTAATTCTAATCGACGTCCATAAGTCTACTCCACCTATTTTAATACCAATATGTTTTATTGTTAGTAGTTGTATAAATTGGACACACACATCATAAAAAGAAGTGATACAGCTGTTGGACATTACTTAGGTTTTTCCACAGATACTTTTGATCTATGTTTATGTCTACTCGATAAATTTAGTTTCAGTCTCCAAAGTCTGTGTTATGCAAACATAAAATAAAAAACATACAATACCGTCACGAAAGTCTATGGGTTGTGGTGGAAGACTCATAACCGTGCCAACACAATGCCCACCTTAAATATAAAGAAAGAAGTATAGGAAAAAGGGACACTTTATTGGATCTACAATAGGCCTTAAATATTCTTCATTTCTATCTACCTTTTACTCCACTATAAGGGTTATTGAATCCACATGAAAAATCCTTCTCTAGACGACTTCAAAGCCAACTTGACTAGGAAGAAATATATTGTAAGGACTATCTTTTCACAAACATGTTAAGTAGGATTAATAATCGAAATATACATATAGTCGGTAGGATAAGTCAAGAAGTCAAAAGAATATTGCATTAAGATAAAGAAATATAATTTTATCAATTTTCACTAATATGATACATTATGTTCATTTACATTTTGACCAACTTGTCGAATGAATGCATAATACAACTAAATGTAAGCGTTGACCAACTTGTTGAATACATCAATAAACATCAAATATAAAGTACATCACAAGCACAAAGAAGACCATAAGGCCAAATCATCAACACATGAAAATGAAACCACTGTGTGCATTCATGTCTCCTTCAACCATCAGACTACTCTTCATCTACTATGCTCAAGATGAGAATTTGGTCTAGGCAGTTTTACTACCCAACCAAAGAGTGGTTAGCTCTCTCATTGTTCAACCTGTAAAGTTGAGCATGCTGATCTCTCCCAAAGAACCTAGCAACTCGAAACTAGCAGATTAGATGGATCTAGTGCAACAATGTAACTAACTAATATTTATTTATGACATTGTAGTAATTAAGCATTGATGTGGCAAGGAGATAGTACAACAACCAACATATATACATGTAATATGCAATAAGCTTTTACCAAAGCATTTAAAACCAAATTCCTCTAATAGGTAGGTATGCATAAATGCAATTTATCTTTCCTACCCTTCCTTATTATTTCCACATTTCACACCCTTCTAACATATTCTCAAATACATGTGAAGTTATACTCCCGATTTGCCTATAGAATAGAAAAATGTTTATTGCACATTTCTTGAGGAGTTATTGAGGAGCTTACCAAATAAAGAGAAAGCTCCATATACCTTAACTAAATTGCCAATTCCTCTCTATAAAACAAAGAAATAAAATGTCAGCTTGGTTTGGAATAGTTGTGAATTTTCAAACAATTTAACAATTTCAAAAAATTGTAGTACAAAGAGTGTAACTTAATATGAAATCATATAGCAACCACTAATTTGACAATGTTTAGAATTTTCAAATAGTACAGAGTGAGTGCGACTTGATCTTACAACCTTTTGAGAGTTGTTTACATCTATAATTTTTAAAGTTATGACCTTAGGGAGTCATTCACATATGTAATTATAGAATGCATGTTGTGATCCTAAAACCTTTTCCATTGACAATATTTCAAAATTTGAAAATAATAAATTTAATAGGTGAATCATACATGCAACTATTATAGCCAGCTTTACACACCCACATATCCTAGATTGTACATCACATTTCAAAAAAAAAATCGTTGTCTCCATATGCAACTTAATTGTTTAGAGCTATTGTTTCGACTTCTAAGTAGTAATAACACATGTTGTGGGTTATGCACATAGGATCTAAAAAATAGACATTTCAAAGTGTCACATGATACCTACTTAAAAATGCCCCAATAACTTCGCTTCAAAAATTGACAATACTTATTGTTGTGAAATCAAGATTGTCCTATATAGAATATATATGAGTGTTGCATTGAAATAGATTACCGTTGTGATTGATCTTTTCACCAGCCATCAAT